>CATIWM010363090.1:0-25565 GCA_949671775.1 Mallotus repandus
TCTTATTTTATTCCAGAACTAACTCTATTGTTTTTTTTTTTATCTCATTCAAGAATTAACTTCCCATTAACTAAAGGATTAAATTTCGTAAAAAAAAATAAATGATTAAATAAATAAAAACTTTCAAATTCATCTAATATAGGACAATATAAATATTTATTTTTTTAATAAAAGTCTACTATAAAAATTAAGTATTAATTGTATTTTTTTTTAATTTTAATGGAGGTCTAATATACATTGGACTACATACAGGGGCACCCATGTCATTTTTTAATACTTACCATAAAAGTAATAATTTTCACCAATATTAGTAGATAGTAGTAGGAGAAACATAAACTTAAGACCTCCAAAATTTTTCTAAGTGAAAATATCAATTAAACCACCTCTAATTGATAATTAAGAATTTATTTATAGTTAAATGAAGTATTAGTTTAACTATGAAATGAATTAAAATATTTGTATTTTAGAAATAGAACACATAAGTATTAAAGTCTAATATTACAATTAAATTATTACACTATAAACATAACACTAAGTGTTAATATGCTAATATCATAGTATGAGCATTTATATCCTTCCTTTTAAAATATTTAATTGATTTTTTTATTAAAATTTTAATAAAATAATTATTAATAAAAGATAATTTGATCAATTTTTAAAAAAATTAAAATTATTTTTTGAAGGGAGAGACTCTCCTCAAGTCCATTTCTCCTCAAATTTCCTCAAATTCATACTAGATAATTGATGTCTCATTACAAAAATCTAATGCCTCTTATTGATTCTTAACTATATATCTATATTTTTACAATATTAAGTGTAAACTAAAATAAAAAAAATATTTTTGAAAAAAAATATTTATAATACATATTATACTTACAGTAAAATATTAGATTAATTTAAAAAATTAACTAAACATAAATATATATTTTCATTTTCATAGTAATATGTTATTCTTTTATTTTGAAAATAATAATAGCTATTAGATTGATTTTTAATAAAACATCTTTAATCTAATAGAGCACATGAAAAAACTCGAGGAAAAATGAAATTGAAGGGATTCCCATTTTTGAAACCTAAATTAATTATTGAGAAAATTAACAATATATTGTATTTTTTTTTTCGCAATTGGAGAAAAAAATAAAATAAAATTAAGGGAATCTTGGCATCTAATTAAGGCCCATGGAAGATCACATACCCTAACAAACGTATCTGCTTCCTTTAACCTCCGTAGCCATTTGCCACCTTACAGACACTGACACAGAAAAGAAATCTGTACGAAAGTTCTTACAAATAATTGTCTAGGAATTATGTTTCCTTTACACCAAAGCAATGAGCTGTGCTTCAAGATTTCCTCTAATCCTCATCAACCGCACACAATCCCACAAGATCTGATTCTGGATCACCCTGAACTGCTCTTTGCCTGGCCTGATGTAACACATAACGTGGGAAAAAGTCGGCGGCGAAAATCCATTTCTATGGACAATAATAATTATATTGATGGTAATAAGACTCCTCCTGCTTCTGCTTCTAGGGTTGTTACTAATGATAGCAAGAAAATGATGCATAGAGATATTGAAAGACAAAGAAGGCAAGAAATGGCTACACTTTATGCTTCTCTTCGATCTTTACTCCCTCTTGAGTATATCAAGGCAAAAGTCAAAACTTTCACACTCTTTATTGATTTCTTGTTTCTACTTCTTGATTATTTTTGTAAAAGCTTTCTGGGTTATTTTTAATTTATACAATTTTTTAGCAGTAACGGGATTTACCATATGTACCTTTTTTTTACTGCTACTGTATGGCTAATTCTTCTGCTCCATCTCTTAATTTCTCAAAGATAATATCTTCATGTTCCAGAGAAGTTCATGTGGATTCTATGTTGCATATGTGCAATTATGTGACTTGGATTTTTGTTGCTGGGTTTTCAGGGAAAGCGCTCCATATCTGATCACATGAGCGAGGCTGTGACTTATATAAAGCATATGAGGGAGAGGATCCAAGAACTGGAAGCTAAGAAGGATGAGTTAAAGCAACACATCAATTTTAGAGAAATTCCCTCACAAAGTAGTGGAAGTTTTGGTAATTTTTCCCCAAATAGCGGGGTTACAATCCGGCCTTGTTTAGGTGGCACTGAGATTGTTTTCAGTAGTGGTTTGAAGGACAAAGGCCAAGGCTTGACCTTATCGAGAGTACTCCAAGAACTGTTTGAAGCAGAAGTGTCTGTAGTTAACTGTGTTTCCACCAAAGTAAACGAAAGGGTGTTTCACACCATTCGAACTGAGGTATGAATATGGTCGCTCATTGTCCCTGATTGGTTTAGGGTTTTATGTTTATATGTACGTTTGATGTTGTTAATTAAGTTGATTAGCAACTTAGCCTCATTTATAAATGATTGTTACTTCACAGGTGAAGGATCCAACTTGCTTAAATCTATCCGAGCTGCAGCAGAAATTAACCTCACTAGCTCCTTGATCTAATAAAGTTTATTCAAACAACAGTAGTGATGGTGATTATTGAAAACTCCACTTTCCAACACTGTAGAATTCTAACTTTTGATCCAAACACTCGACTTGGTTTTTCTTAATAAGTGACCCGAGATATTTCACCCTTTTTTTAATTTGTAACTGTTAGTTCAGAATGCTCTCTGAGCTTTTTTATGGGGCTTAGTGTCTGCATGCTTATTGAAATCCAAGAGCTCAGCTCTCTGTTATGTTGTTAGTAGCTTCGTTGATTTGACTGAATTGAAGGGTCCACCCACTGTCCATGTTGATAGTTGATTGTTGAATTTACCTGAAAGACTTGTTTTCAGCTCAAAAACCCTGGATGTTTTGAAAAATATTTACTTCTAAAGTGTATGGAATTAGGGGTACAAAGAATCAGGCATAAAATATATGAAGAAGCGTTTGCTTCAAAATCATCATACCTATTTCTTCCTGCTCTGTGCATGTGCTTAGTTATTTAAAAAATAAATAAATTGCAGTATCTTTATCCAAACTGCAGGCCAATCAATACTAAAATTTCCCTTTTTATAAAAATCCTTAATTATATATGTGGGAATATTATTGATACTAATTATGATTTAGCTGAAATATCTATGTGAGTGGCTAGAATTCGGACAATATATGAGTAGATGGAATTTGGTATGTATACACTCAAGGGAACATGTTTGAAAACTCTATATAGAAAGGAGTAGCCACTACTGTTAGAACCTTACTTTGAGTCTCATTCGAATTTTGCTTCCATTCCAGCTTATGATAAGTGAATTCTTTTTGCTTGCTTGTACGGCAACACGTTTGTGCCTAGCTATCTCCTTGTTTTTGATTCATGTTATGTGTGTTCCTAATGACTACATTTGTTTTTCTCATAAGGCCAAAGAAAGGTTTTTTTTTTTTTCCCTAAGTTATGTTGTAAACTAATCAAGTTTCGAATTTCAATAGCTCTAGTTTATTACATTTTCCATTAGTTGTTAGCTACATTGATGATATGTTGAAGTTGTATCTTAGTTATGTCATGTCATGCTTTATAGTTTTCTGCTCTACAGCATGCAAAGAGTCCACGGTCCGTGCTGTTTTCTCTTTATAATACAAATATACATATTCTTTGTGGTTAGTTGTGTGACAAATTTGGTGTACCACCAACCCGCAGAGAGAGAGGTATGGTCCAAGGTTTATATATGGGTTGTACTGAAAACCTTCCAGCTATGTAATGTAATATATCGGTGAGTATATCTGGTAGGATTTGGTGCCAGCCTGCAAAATCTCCTTATTATATGTTTGCAATATCCCTTTGTTTTTATTTATAATTTTTCTGCAAGTGCTGATAAGGTGATGACGTTTCCACGTGCTAGCTGCATGAAAGCCATAGGCCTGTACTCTTTGCATTATTGAGACTTGAATTCTGGTCTTGATTATGATATTCGTGAATGTATTGGTTTCAATGATCAGAAAGGGTAAATTTCTTACTTGTTTGCATCAAGTGATTGCTCCTTTTTGGCCCCATGTTATTGTTCTGAAGTGTGTATGTGTGTATATATATATATGCAGCACTTTTTCTTGATGTAAAGGTCCATAAAGTTATTTACATGTAGATGGAAGTTGTGGGAGTTTATCAGGATATGCATGCTTGCTGTAATGTTTAACCAGAACACAACTTTAAAAGGCTTTAATCACTTGAGATATAGGTTGTTACTCTTGAGTTTTAGTGTCGTTTTTAATTTGATTGTTTAAACTTAGAAACAGAAACACATGCAGACACAGACACACAGCGGGTATATTACAGTCTAAGTGAAAGAAGCTTGGAGGCTTCTGACTTGGTTTAATGCATGATCTTAACGGCATATTATCTATCACTGAGCTTTTTCATAAACGGAGGACTCTAAGTTCTTATTTATTTATTTTGAAAAATTTGAATCATAACAAATATATACTTTTGAGGAATGAATATTTGGGGTGTCTCATGGTAATTATTCTCGTTCTATTTTCATTCTGCAAGTCTCTATAGTTGCTCCTGATACGGCACTCTCAATTTGTTTAAAAATAATTCAAAATTTCTGATGTGATATAAAGCACAATTATTTTGATTTACAGAAGATGTTGATTCCTTCTACTTAATCTATCCCAATAAAATTATTGCATAAAACAAGTAAAATTTATACTTTTGTTGTTGAATATTTTATTTGACCAGTGTCACCTTTTATGGGGATCTTACAACAATTACAAACTAACATTAATACTATAACAGCAACTATTATAATTATCAATTTATCATTAACAAATATATATATATATAATCCCGGGTGGGAGGAGAGGCAAAAGATATAAAATCTTTTTCAAGTGCCCTATCTTACCAATTAGGCTAAATTTTATTAACTTATTGACTTATTGTTAGGTAATTTAGAGATATAATCTTTTTTCTTTTAATCAAAGGGGAGGGATAATGGTGGATCTCGAATCTAAAACCCATCTGGTGCTCCTCAACAGTCTGACCATTAGACCAAGTATGCGGGATAATAATATAATCTTTTAACATATTAATAAATTGAAAGTTTGAATTTTTATCTTTCTTCGTAAATTTTTTTAAAAATATCATCATTAATTTTATACCATTAGATACACGTGAATAATTCATGGCCTTTCATCAAATCCTATCTGCCAATTGAACAATAGGAAGCGACAGAAATGACTAGTTGAACTCACATTTGGAAATTTCAAGTTGAAAGTGATGTTCGTGTATCGTTTATGCAATGGCACTCAACTGTACTTGATGATTATTAGTTTATCCATTAAAAATTAAAATTAATTGTTATTAATATAGAAAGATAACTATAAGCAAATCATCACTAAATTTTATATTCCCGCTAACAAAAATAATTTGTCAAAAATTGAATAGTTTAGCAGTATATGTATAACTCTCAATCCTTGTCTTCTCTCCTCTCATCATATAAATTAGTCTAATATTTTGGATATTTTTTATAAGAATTACAGGACCAAATATTACTCCAGAATAAGACTGAAATATCTTGAACATTAATTTTTTTTATTATGTAATCTACAAACATTTAAATTATTATATGATACATAAATATTTAAAATTATTTTATCTCCTTGTTAATCATTGCATTCATACAAAGAACAAATATATTTTTCTGAAAAATAGAATTATATAAAAATTAAAATGATGTTGAAACTTTCTTTCATAACTTCATAATAGACAAATACCATGTACAGAACCATCTCTATCAGGAACGCATAATCTTTTTTTAATATATATTTTGGTGCGTTCATATTTTGCTGGAAGTGAAAATTTACCTAAAAGATGAGTTCATTTCATTAAAAAAAAATCTTAGTTATGTTCATTTTTCTTTCTCAACAATAAATATACTTTTAAAATATTGTTGATAATAGACCCATTATCAGAGAAGCAGTAGGCCATCTACTCAATGCATTGTCGGCATTATGGTTTCATTCTATGATCCAAGCAGCCTGTTGTGAACAATTATATATATATATATATATATATACACTTAAATATATGCATATACACTTAATTAATTTATAAATTTTATTTAAATGATTTTATTTTATTTGTACTTTAAAATAATTAAATAAAATATATAATATTTATGATTTGTATGTGATGTAAATATATAATTAGTTTTTTTTAACAACTAGTACAAATGGTTAAATTTTCAACACCATAAAAGGTAGAAGGTTTAAATTCTGCTCTCCTTAACTAGACATTCACATTTTTTGAAACTTGAACTACTTATAAGAGACAATATATAATTAGTTAAATTAATAGAACATCCAAAAGTCATGTTCCAATTTCGTATATAATTAGGCAGCTAATTAATAATTTTATCATGCATCGGTTTATATGATCCATTAAATAATTGTTTTTTAAACTGTAGTAATAGCTGCTGGTCCAACAACTTAGACTGATAATAAATTATAAAATAGTGATTCTTAAATATATATTGAAGATCTTCTTATGATACTGTTGGTGCTTAGTACTGAAAGGCCTAATTGTTGGTGCATTCATATTATTATTTGCAGATGGTTCCCACTTCTCTATGTAGTGTTTGTGTAGCATTCGTTTAATTTTTTTTAATGAAAATTATAGGTATTTAAAATTTATTAGATTTTAATTTATTCATTTGGACTGAAACAGAATTAAAAAACCCATAAAATTTTAATTTATGGTATAATATATTTGCTACTTTTGTATTTGGCATTATTTTTCAATTTGACATTTCAACTTATAATTTTATTATTTTAATACTTAAATTTGTCTAAAATACATTAATTTGTACTAATATGATGACATAATAAATTTATCATCTCTATATTTGTCATTTTTTGTTAGTTTGATACATTTATTTACAGTTTTTTGTGAATCAAACCCTTAAAATATCGTATTTATTGATTCGCTATTTCATGTCACGATGTTAACTATTTTAAAATTATATTTTAAACGAGTTTAGATGTTAAAATAATAAAATTATAAGTTAGATGTGAAACGAATAAAAAATGACAAATACATAATATCTCATGATATTATGCCTTTAATTATTGAATTCATATGTCCATACTTTTTTGGATTAACATGAGTGATGAGTACAGTTACGTATTAAAGTGAAAGCCATGTGCTGCTCCAACCAAAACCAACCGAATCAAATAATTAACTTTTGATTTATGAAACCGTAGTATGAACAGTGAGTTGAATTGTTGGATTCACAATAACTAAGATGATGATGATTGCCATAGTAGCACACAATGGCTGGTCGGTGAAATCATATTCAAACTATATATATAGAGGAGATCTTCCAGGAGGAAATTATGTAACGGGTTGCATCTTAAGGAGATATCAATAAATAAAATATGTCCTAATTAACAAAATCAGTATCAAAATGTACCAAATAGAACTAGTGAACATTTAATTAATGCATGCACCCATTTATATAGTAGTATAAAATTAAACTAAAATTTAATGAAAATTTGATTAATTAAAGTGTACAAATTTATATTAAAAATATTATAAATTTTGATCTCTAATTATTGTTGAATGAAATTTATAAAAAAGAAAATCCTTTATCAAACTAAAAAATCACATAATTACGATTTAAGTAAGATATTAATAAATTAATAGTTGGATCTTTATTTTCATTTTTTGGTTAAAGAAAAAGTGCAAATATAAAAAAAATGATGATATATATTATAATCTGCAGTGTTACGTGAAGATAAAATAAATTTGGACAAATTTAATATTATTCCAATAGTAATTAATATTTATTTTTAAAAATTTTAATTTTTAAAAATTTAAAATTTAAAATATTTGAATAAATTCATCTTACAATGATTTAAATATTTACAATCTATAAATAATTTTTTATTTTTTTAATGATGCAATTACAAAAAAATCAGAAATAATGAGGACTTTTTACAAGAGTCCTCTTATCCCCAGCATCATCACCCTACCACACCATATCATACCATATAAAACTGCCACGTATGGTAATGGAATCTAAGTGTGCACTCAGTCTAGAGAAGTAGTCCATTAATTAAGTGTTCTTTTTTTCACAGTTAAAATTCATATTTACATTTATAAAAGAGATTATACCAATTAACAATTCCAACAACAAACAACACTAATAACCTAAACAATTCAACTAATAACTCCAGTATGCGTATGCTCAATCAAATCAAAACTTTAAAATCTTAGAAGATCAGTCTTAACCACATTACTAAAATTTTAGTGACTAGTTTATTAGTTATCTAATATGATTTCTGTGAATAATTTACATTAAAATAACTAAAATTTAGTTTAACATTATATTTGATTTAAATAAAAAATTTATATAATTTATTTCTAATTTTAATTTTTTAATTTTATAAAATTAATTATTGTTGAATTAAATTTTTAAATGAATTTATTTTATAAAATATTCATTTAAACGAAATATATTTCATTAGTGAGAATTTATTTGCAAAGTAATTCTATTTAAAATTCATTTCAAAATGAAATGAATTTATTAGTAAAACTGAAGTAAATAATGGGTAAAAGAAAAAAATAATAGGATTGAAAATGTTCTCTAAATTACAATTTATTGTTAATTGTTATTTTATTTTATTTTAAATATGAAATGATTAAAGATAAACCTGTGTCTAAATGGAGACAGTCCTAACTTCTTATTCATCATAGATCTGAAACCCTAACAAATGAATCCACCTCCTTCATCTCAAACTAGCTAGGCCAGCCGGCGCCATAAATAGAGAAAACA
Source organism: Mallotus repandus (assembly GCA_949671775.1). NCBI lineage: Eukaryota > Viridiplantae > Streptophyta > Magnoliopsida > Malpighiales > Euphorbiaceae > Mallotus > Mallotus repandus. The sequence goes on from CATIWM010363090.1 coordinate 8,780, forward strand.
AGATACACCAAATCATTGTATCTTATATTTGGGTGCCATGTTTCCCTCTAACCATAACAGTCAGATGCTTTCCTTCCACGTTTCTTCTGGTCCTGATCAAGAAAACATTAGTCAAGAAGATCCGGCCTTGATCCTGGGCAATGGTGCAGTCGATGGCGCTATCCTAAGTAAACAAAACAGCACGGCAAAGGGCCGGCAGAGAAACCCTTGTTTTGGTCACCAAGATCAAGATAAGGATAGTAGCGATAATCACAGCAAAAGGGTTATGCATAGAGATATTGAAAGACAAAGAAGGCAAGAGATGGCCACTCTTTACACTTCTCTAAGAAATCTACTCCCCTTTGAATATATCAAGGTGATCTCTTTTGTTTCATTTCTTTTTCTTTGTGCTCGCTAATTGTTTAATTGTGCGAATCGTTTCACTTTGAAATTGTGGAAACAAAGAAACATCTTTTCTTTTTTCTATTGCTTTGAAGTAAAGATTTTGCAGGTTTCATTAAGATTTCTTCAATTATTTTTTTCTTTTCTTTTTCTATGAGCAGGTGTAAATGTTCTCTAGGTTTCATTAATTAAGGTCATTTTATTTTCCTACTTCTTACTGGTTTGCAGGGAAAGCGTGCAACATCAGATCACATCCATGAAACTGTGAAGTACATAAAAGACCTACAGACTAAGATTAAACAACTTAGTACCTACAGAGATGAGATTAAAAACTTATCCAATTTGAACCATGTGGGGAGCTTGAGTGAGACTGCGAAGTTAAGTAGATGTTCACCAGCTCATGTAGTGGTACGCTCATGTTTTGTTGGGGTCGAAGTTGTCATCAATAGCGCCTTTGATGAGCAAGCTTTTAACCTGTCAAGAGTGCTTAAATTACTACTTGAAGAAGAGCTAGAAGTTTTTAGTTGCATTTCTACTAAAGTAAATCAGAGAGTCATACATACCATTCAATCTAAGGTATCATCCTTTACTGGGCTGCCATTGATTATTGGGTTCAGATTTTAGATGATGCTACATTTTTATTTTTCCAAATGCAGCCTTTCTTTTCTGGAAAAATTATATTCTCAAACTGGGAGTTCATGTATAATTTCTCTATTTATTGGCTTCCACAGGTCAGGTGCATGACACAAATTGATCTATCTAAGTTGCAAAATCAGCTAATTGAAACAATTTCTTCTTATAGAGCTGTATAATCTAACTCTTACTTGAAAACATGTGGTGAGTTTTGTTCATTCTTCTTTTGTTTTGGGATAACTGCAATTTTGATCCATGTGGTTGAGTAGTCTGCGAATTTTTTTGCAAAATTTAAGAACTTGTATTTTATATATTTTACATTTTAGTACCCTTCTAAAAAATCTTGTTCAAAATCTATGTTTTAATGTTAAAATAATATGAATTTTCAATAGTAAAATCATATATTAAGTAAAATAACATTCAACTAATTATTATAAGCTCTTGCTATGGTGCAAATGTTTGTATCTATTCAAACAAAATTATAACCGTTAGATTAATTTTTATTTATTTACAACCATTGATTATCCTTATGTACCAATACCCATAATATGCATCAATGGTTAGAATTAAATAAGTATTAATCTGATGGTTATAATTTCATTTATATTGATACCCATGTTTGTATTGAAGAATGACTCATAATTATAATGTACTCACAATAAAAAATAATAATTTTTAAAATAAATTTATACTAATATTTTTTAACATAATGAATTAGTTATATTGATTATAAATCATATATTAAATAAATTCATCATTGAAATTTAATATTATATTAATATTTTTTTATAAAATAATGATAATATTAATTGATAAGGTATTAAAGTGTAAAAAATATGAAATATGAAATAAATGTACTTAAATATTGAAAAGAAAAACATAGTAGTAATTTTACCATGAGGTGAAGCCAAAGAGATCAAAATCCCTTTTAATTTTTTGTTTGTTATAAATTTTCCACTTTTGCACGAATACATAACCTCCATTGTTCGTCTTTGAGATGGTAAACAATGAGCAGTCGATGAACCATGAGCAAGACAAGGTTAGCTGATAACTATGCATGATTTGATTTCCATGTTCACCACAGCTTTGAGAAATTGACAAAGCTGATGAAAAACGTAGTGACTAATTAAGCTAGAATGAAATGCACGAACAAAACTCTTGCTATGATCGATCTAGACATCTGCTGGGCTAAACGTTAATTAACTTGCATGATATCCTGCTAAACAAAAGGAACCAGCAAGCTTCAGACTGCAAAAGAAATGAGTGGCTCCAACTCTGTAGATCTATCAAAGTCTCAGGAAAAGAAGAGGATTCCATGCACTGAAATATCTAAATATATACAACTTTGCACTTACTTTGCTGAGATATATTGGTGATTAGAAATGTCAAATGGCAAAAATCTATTTAAGCATTATATTAGGGCAACCTTGGTTGAATATTTAAAATAACAACAGATTTCTTCTATAAACATTAAAATTAATTAATTAATTTATAGTAAAATCTCAACCATTAATTCAATGAAAATTGTTATAACTTATATGGTAGATCATGTTTTTTTTCAATCCTAAAACAATCCAAATTTCATATCACCGGTTGTTTTTGTTGATTAATAGGGAGGTCATACAACAAAAAATTTAATAGTTTCACAAATATATGAACTAAACACCAATGATATTAAGAGAATAATTTTACAAATTAATGAGAAAAGAATTTAAACTTTGTAGCTTTAAATAGCTTGTGAGAAAAATAGCCATTAGACCAACTCATTGAGTGGCCATAGCACCAGTTGTTTAATAGTGTGAATCCATTCTTTTTAGTTCTAAAGAAATACTGAATGATATGGTTGGCTATTTAAAAGATCCGAAAGAAATAAAAAGTTTGGGGGAACTGATTGCTGTGGGAGGTTCTACGCATTTAGACACGAACACAGACTAATTTATATGTATCCGTCGAACTAAAGAAGAAACATTAGCAATGATTAATTTAAAGGTTATTATACAATTATACGATGAACTACAATTATTTTTTTAATATATTTTATTTTAAAATTGTGACGAATTGGTATATAATCTTTTTAATTTGTTGTAAATCTATCTCCGGTCAAATTAATATGTACTTATGCTGACATAATGTTTTGATTTGCTAATGTGGAATTAGAAGAATAAATTAGTAACTTTTCTATCCTTAATTTTTATTTTTTTTTGCAAATATATCTTTTATTTTATTATATAAATTTTAAAACTTTTATCAATTGTTCTAGGTATCAAAATTTTTTCTAACCCAAACCAATCTTTTAGTTTAATTATAGTAATAACATTATTTTTGCAGATTTATCTTCAAATTTCACAACAACTTAATTTATCAATTTTGCAAATTATTTTAATTAATTTTACTTAATTTTAAAATTACTAAAAGACTTTTATAAGTTAAAATTAAAAATTTTAAAATAAAAAATAAAATAAAAATTTGACACTTGTTACTATTAATGACAACATATGAAATTACTCCACATATAATTTAAAAATAGTTATCATTTAACTAATTTATTAATAATATTTGAAGGACAATAGCAATAATTTTAAATTTTCACCTTAAAAATAAAAAAAAATTATACTACTTTATTCTATCAACTTCACATTTATTTTAATTTGATCCAATTTTAAAATTATATTTAGAGATCTGTATGATATTTTTTATTGTGACCATGTGCATATTTTTATAAAAAATGAATTATTTAAATATTTATAAAAATACATTTATATTTTATGGTAAATTTTTTTACTTGATTATGATAGCAACTTATTAAAATAATAAATAAGATCAAGTGATTGTAATGAAATTTAATGTAAAAAATATAATTGAACTAAAAAAAATAAAAATAAGGATAGATTTGTAAAAAAAAATAAAAGTTAAAGATAGAAAAGTTACTAATTTTTCTTTTAATTTACACATCAATAAATAATTTACTCATATAGATCATATCAGTATATCTTGTCAACTTGTCAACATGCTATTTTGACCTTGGTCCTTAGATGGAGTTGCAACAAATTGAAAATATCATATACTAATTTGCCACAATTTTCAAAATAGAAAAGATTGAAAAAATGACAATAATTTATGGTATAACTATGTAATAATCCTTCATTTAATTATAAGTTATGCTGATGGAAGGCCATGAACTTTGCCCCATACTAAGCTTGATGGACCCATTTATTATTATAATGACAAGAAGGCCAATATGTGTTGATGAAGCGCAGTAATATATTCCAAACTTTCAACACAATCAATATATGAAGAGAGGTTGTCCAGAATTGATATATACCAGGAAAGCAAAAGAAAATCCTGAGGCAAGCATCTTCTACTAGCGTAGTAGCTAGTTGGTCTCGCAAAAGAGGATCAGAAGGTGGGTGTAACGTTGTATCTGTAATGATTTCCTAAACCACTACGTACAATAGAATATAGTGATCAATTTCAGAAAGCAAAGATACGAAACAGCTAAGCTAATCCTTTATCTTTATATTTCTCCAATGTTAATCCAAAACATATTGTCCACATTCTTGACCTGCCCTTAAAATATAAGAACGAATACCTTGCGTGACATCTCTTTTTTGATACTGTTGATACTATATTTGGATTCCCATATCTCACACCCCAACATCATCATCATTATATATACATATCGAGTTGTCCTATTCTTTTAGGGACTTTCTTAATTCTTGAGAAGTATGTGGTACAGGAGATGTAATGCACATATGGTCAAGCTGACATTACAAAAGCAAAAGCCCCCATGGGGTGTGTTTCTGGTTACAAAATGCATGAATTAATGTAGCAAACAAGCCAAAAAAAAATGTATAACCTTGTTTTTCTCTTGATTTATTTGAATGGAGTTGATGGATATTATAAACAATTTTAGCATATCAAATTAAATCCATGCAAATAGATATGAAAATAATAAATTGTACACAATAAATTAAAGAAGATAAGTTGATCTTTAGGCATTTGTTGGGAGAATATGGATTCCCGGATATAATGAAAAGGTAAATCCATTCGTATGCCATTGATGATATTTAACTCATTTATTATATAGATGTATACATTCATCAATTTAAATGAGGTCATTTTAATTACAAGATCCAACTATCCACAAGTTGAGGTCTATTAGCACTCTTGTGGGATCATGAAATTTTCAAAAGGTTTCATGGAAATTGTTCTAGCATGTATGAAATTCAAGAAAAAGAATGGAAAAGTGTAATATTTTTCACCATTAGTAGTATATATTTACATGGAATGCTCTTAAAACTTTAAAATCATAATAAAATAAAAATTTGAGACAAAAGCTTGTACTATCTTACATATGATAAGAATTACATATTAGTTAATAATGCAAGACTTAATGGTATGAATAATACAATCGAGGTTTAAAATTAAATTTACTTTGTCATAGCACATAAGTCTGACAAAATATTTGATAAGAAAAAAATTCTTTCAAATTCAAAACATGTGAGCACATTGTATCACATTTAATTAACTGATCATGTAGCCACTAATCTAGAATTTGACTTCAGTATTGACTCATCTGAAGTTTCACATTTACCAAATGTTGATAGAAAATTATTAATGGCCTCGTGAACTTCAAAGAAAACGACTCATTCTTTCTTTAATTGCTACTTAATTCGATGACAAATGAGAAAAGGGCCAATAACTATTGTGGCTAGGTTTGTAAAATGGATGCAATTAATTTTTCCATGTAATTTCACAAGGGTCAATTTGCCAATCCAAAAGAGGCAAGTGGTTTCATTTTTATTGCATTCAGACACTATTAAGTAAGGGCTTCACCCTTCTTCCAAAGACAAAATGATATATAAAATATCTTCAATAAGCTCTTTATTTGATAAAATTTTTTATTTTAAAGAGTCAAATAAAAAAAATATCTCCAATATACTCTTTATATTTTTTTTTAGAGCAGAGAGTTAGTTTGCCTTTCTACATGTAGAGCGTCAAACTTCATTCTCTACTTTGAAATATTTCAATTTTCTATGTAAAATATTAATTAATATTTATCTATTTCTTGAAAAGATTTTTCTCTTTCTTCAAATGGTGGGAAAAAATTAAATAAATAAAGAGAAATTTTGTGAAAATAAATGAGGTAAAAAATTAAACATTAATATTTATTAGATAAAATAAAATTAAGATTAAAAATATAAATAGTTTATTGGAGTTGTACAAATTTTTTACTGTTTATATTTAAAAATTATTTGAAATATTTTTTATTGTGTAAAAGATTTTCTTTAAAATAAAGAGTATTATTGGAGATGCTTTAAGAAGATTATTTTAGTAGCTACTACTATATATATATATATATATATATAACTTCAATTGAATTGTGGAAAATTAAGTAATTAAATTTTTTTTAACAAACTAAAAAAATATGAATTCAATTTCCGATTATACTAAAAAAAAATCATTTAAATTGAAATTTTCAGTTTCCATCTTCCTCTTTTGATGAATTTTTTTTTAAAAAAATAAAATCAGAAGAAAAAAAAAAGTTAACAAGAATAAGACAAAAGAAAACACAGAAATCTTGAATTACATAAGAGCCAAAAAAAAAAAAAAAACCTTGAGGCGACAAGGCGGCCCACTCAAATGTGAAAATGAAATTGGTTGCAACATCTTCAGTAAAAAGTGAGAATGACTGCCCCACATCTCATCTTGACTATAACACAGAAGAGATTGCGAGGATCTTGTTCTGTATGACAAATCGAATAGACCACCTTCAACAACCGTATCCATTTTCTTATTTAACTCCATTATTACTACCGTACACCGAAGCTTTGATCTTAGCCTCCATTCAATGTTTCCCTTCCAACAAAATAATAATGAATTTTCTGCTCAGAATATCTTTTCTGATCCCTACCAAGATTTTATTCAAGAGTATCCAATCTTGGGCCAAGATTCCCTTGATTCAACTACCAACTTAGTGGAGGAACTACCGAATTCAAACATTAATAATGATGCTATTTTAGCTTCCGACGAGAAGAAGATCATTCGCAAGGAAATTGAACGGCAAAGAAGGCAACAAATTTCTACTCTTCATGCATCACTTCGATCCCTTCTTCCACTTGAATCACTCAAGGTCAAGAATATAACCCTAGCTTTATTTTTTTCTTTACTTTCTTGATTATGGTTCCAAGGGAAAATTTTAATATTATTTTTAGTTTGAAAAATTTCTCTTTGTTTTTAAGCTCGGCTGGTGATCTATGTTTCTTGGTTTACATGTATAATTATTGACGTTTTAGGGTTTCTTTAATCATGGATTTGCAGGGAAAGCGCTCAATGTCTGATCACATAGATGAGGCTGCAAAATACATAAAACATCTCCAGAATAACGTCCAGGTACTAAGTGTCAAGAGAGACAAGCTCAACAATTTGTTAAATTTTGAACAAGGGAATTATGGAAGTTCCAAAAATGTGCTGCCCAACGGTGCTGTCACCGTCCGCTCTCATCTGGGTGGAGTGGAGATCGTTGTAAGTTGGGGCTCTGGAGAGCACAATTTTCTTTTATCAAGAGTGCTAGAAGCTGTGGTTGAAGAAGGACTTGATGTTGTTAGCTGCATTTTCACCAAAAGAGATCAAGGATCATACAGTACCATTCAGTGCCAGGTAAATTAATGGTTCTTGCTATAATTCATTCATCTATATGTAGTATGTGGTTATAAGGTTTGGGGTTTCTGAGATAAGTTGCTGCCTATATGCAACATTATTTTGGACTTCACTTCTCCATATTTCTCTTGCAGGCCAGCGATCTCACTTGCATTGATCTACCTGCACTCCATCAGAAACTGAACGATGTGATATTGTTTTAGTCCCAATTATTTTCTGGATGACTACTTTGTATGTATTCTTGCACTACCTCTAATGATGCCATTGTGAAAGTTTCTTCAAGTAGAAATGTGAACATAAAAAAAACAAAACAAAACAAAAGAACTCTCATGTTAATTTCCATTTAGGCTCTTCTCAAACGGCATATGCACCTACATCGCATATTAGTTTGGTGTGGGAATGTGGGGGTGCTTGAGGAGGGATGTTAACATTCGGAGGATTCATGGATTGCATGCAAAAAATTTGTGCTTCAGATCGTATATTCTTTGTCATTTTCCCATGCTCGGATGACATGTCAACATCAGTATATATATAGACTTCAAGTGTACTATTGGACAAGATATATCCATGCGGCATGATGATCGACGTCAACATATACTAGAGAAAGAAGAAGGCCCGACGAGTAAGTTGATAATAAATAACGAAATGCATTCTATGTTTTTTGAGTTGTCTCTGTTGGATTCGATCCTTTTTGTGTGCTAATTGTTCTTATTTTCTTATTTGAGTTGTATCTGCGATGGTTTTCAATTATGTTCTCGGACTTGGCTCTGTTCAACCTTGCTATTTTGAGGGGATTATTTATCCAATTCTTGGTATAGGTTCTTTGTCTTCTATTTTAATTTGGGTGTGTATAGATCATATCAATTAGAAACTAAATAAATGATAAGAATATTATGTATAGATCTATATATGATTATCTTTTTGTTAGTTTGTGTTTATCGATTTATCTAAAATGGCCTTTAATCATCATTTATTTTTTGAATTGCTTCAAAAATGTATTTGCTGTTACAACATACTTTTTTTTTTCAAAAAATTATTGCATAATGCCCTCAAATATTAAATGCAATATATATTAGAGTTTTATATTTAAAATATAAAATATTTGAGGTATACGTGATTCTTTAAATGTAGAAAAAAAATTTAATTTTCCTATTTTTGCTATATATTTTCCTTTATACAAGTTATTACATGAGTGTTACTCATAAATAAGATTGATTGGGTATACATCCATCATCTAATACTCATAAGTGTAAACTACTTATCATTTATGCTACTTATGTCTATTAATTGCAGTATATATATGTATGTAGTAAGCAAGTGTTTTTGTTTAGTATTATAGCTAAATATTTGGTGTAATACTTACATGACCCTCTATACTTGTCACTTTTTGTCAGTTTGATATCTCACTTTATAGTTTTACCATTTTGACACTTGAACTTGGCTAAAATGTATTTTTAAAACCCTTGTCAACACAAGTAGCCCGAAATAGCAAATCAATATGTATCACGTCATAAATGTTTAATTAACCAAAAACTACAAGTAGATGTGTCAAACTAACAAAAAGTGACAAGTACAGGGGGCGGTAGATACATTATATCATCATATTAGTGCAAACTAGTGCATTTTAGCCAAGTTCATGTGTCAAAATGACAAAACTATAAGTTAAACTGTCAAATTGACAAAAAGCGACAAATATAGGGGGCCATGCATGTATTATACCCTAAATATTTTAAACCTTATTATTGTTCCATAAGCATGAGTGCACACTCCCATGAATATATGTATAGCAATTATTTGAATCAAATTTACTACCATTGCATTTTATATATTTTTCTTCAATAGTCTCTTAAAAATTGAGAATAGCTTACTCTTGTTCATTGCATATTTTCTGAAAAATGAATCTTAAAATCTTATATGTATAAAGCCTGCATAATCACGCTAGGCAATAATGGCCGTGATGGTTAAAATGGTAGTGAATTGTTCTTAATGTGCCTATGTATTTTGTATTGAAAATGGAAGAGGTAAGATGGTATAAAATAGAGGGGCAGAGGTCGTGACATGGCTTGGTAACAGTAATAGCTAGTGAGATGGTGGTGAAGATGCAGTTCTAATACTGAAGTTTCTAAAATATGGTGATAATAAGTTGCATGGATATAAATATGAGAATACGGATATAAGAAAATGACTTTAAATTAAAATATTTAAGTAACATAAATAAAAAAATAGAAATATGAATACGAGAAAACACATATTAATTGAAGTTTGATACAATGTAGGGTGATATAGTATTTTGTGAAGTTTTATTTTTTTTAGATCAAATTTAGTTATAATCAAATATTTTTAGAGAGGGAAGGGGTAGGAAGATTCGAACCATCCCTCTTCTACAAGGGTATCATGCCTACTATCATTAGTCTAGTGGGAGGAGGCTGGCAGTGTTTTGTGAAGTTAGTGATGGTAATTTTGAAGATTGAATGGAAATAGCAACATAAACGTGGAGTGCAAAGATTTATACGAGGATATGCATGTAGCTATGCATGTTTATGCATGTTCATTTTTTTACTCACGTGTTGTCTTGTCTAGTACAAAGTACTGCAATATTAATATTAATGTTTATGTAGATATCTCGTGTGTTTGGTCTGTATATTGATGGAGGGTTCTAGGTGCCGTAAAGAGAGGTGGATGTCTTTGCTTTTTTTTTTTTTTTCCGTTCTCCTGGAGGAAAATGCTATATACAAAGTAACGAAGACAGTTTCAACTGATTACATACATATCAATAGTGTGTAAAGTTTCTTAGGTTATGGTTTCCAATTTGTATTGTACTATGACAAATTTGGCTGTTTAATTAAGTTTCAATAGTTAAGTTCAAAGTAGCATTGTTTTCAAATTGGATAACGATACACCACTAGTAGCAATGTCATTAGATATTAAATAGAAAGGATAAAATTTTATTTTGTAAAATTATAGGGGGAGGATCTCATAATATAAGGGGACAAGGAACAACTAATTGGAGGACAGGTATTTTTAAAAACTGTCACTACCATGGACATACTGCTTATATAGTTGGTAGCGATATAAAGGTTTATTTTTTTAAATTGAATGATGATACATATCGCGAGCTACTATATGATAAAAAAATATATTTTTATTTTATTCTTAAAATTTTTTTGTGGCCCATTCAATACAGCGGATAAAACTTTTTTTTTTCAATTTTTTTTCTTTTTTTTCAAATTTAAGGGGTTGATAACAAACTTTTGGCTTGTAAAATTGGTGACGAACTAATCATACCCTGATGATCCCACAATTATATTTTTTTTTGGTTCCTAGCTCGTCTATTTTGAGATTGGATAACTTTTTTATTTAAAATTTAAGATAGATGCAAATGGTTGATTATTAACAAACCTCTCGTGGATCTTTTCTTGTCAAACACTCGATATTAAGATAATTTATTTTGATGTTAACCCCTCAATTCTGATGCAGTGAGAAGTTGATACATAAAATACTCTAGTTAATTGATGGAAAAATTAAATAATTAATTCCCATGGCCATGCATATACACTTAGACTTGGTGGTTTTAAATTATTTCTTGTCGAAGAAAAACGAAAACTGAGCTGGTTCGTTGTTTATTAATTGATGTTTTTGGTTTATTCTTCTGCATATGCCTTATTTACTTTGCAAATGAAAAGCAAAATGGTAGCTCCAAGATGGCCTCCTCCAGTAAGCTATTAACTAAGAAGGATTTACGCAATATATCTGCGGGTGGCTCGTTTCCGATCTGGCACAGTTCTTTTGGGTGAAGAAAATTTTTGTGCAATCCTTCACACAATATATCTGCACCTTAGCAAATCATAGTATTGTTTTTTAGCATAGCCTGCTTTAGTTTTTTTCAGTCGTATTGTTAATTTTAATTTTCTCTCTTCTTATTGTTTAGGCTCTAGCTTTGATGCTGTGTCATGAAGTCTTTTCATAGATTTCTCTGATTTTCTGAGGTTGCTGATGAGCATCCCCTAGCTAGGATGATATTATGGTTCATCCTTTCATTTTGTTTTTTGTTTCTACCTTCGGGTAGCATTCAGTTGTATCCCCGCGTGTGCGGTGGCTCGTTTTGATTTCTAATGAATATTAGATTTTAATGCCAAAAAAAAAAACTAACAAGGATTTACCATTCTCTGTGACGTATATGCCTTCCCTGCCGACTCTATGCTCATGAAACTTTTTTTATCATTACGTTAATCTCAAAATCTTATAAGAGCTGTTCATACTACTTCGGCTTAATGGTTAAAGTCTTCACCAACATAATAGGCGATCATCAGGTATCCAATCCTATAAAATCTAACACACATTATTAATCTTTTATGATTATTGAAAGCATTGCTAGAAAATAGATTTGCAAGCCCACAAAAGTTGATCAACGATTCAAGGGCCTAAAGCCCAAAACTTTATGCTTATACAGCGGATGAATTGAAACTGAAAGCCCATGAACTCTTCTTTATTTTTTCATAAATCTTCAACGCTAACATCACTTCACCATGAATGTACTATATATGAGACAACGAGGGGGACAGAGATTAAGACCCGCTTAGCAGCCAACTAACTGTCTTTACATGACCGTTAGTAAGCTCAACTCAGACGTATGCTTTTATTTTTATTTTTTAATAATAGCCGTAAGGTTAAGATTCTCCTCTACATTAGTTTGCATTGAACCTAATGAGAACATTATGATGGTCAATTGATTGAACGGCCCATATTGATGTATAGGTGAGCAAAAGTAATGAAATATCTTTAAGTCACCATCCTTTGCTTAAAAATTGTTAGTAAACCATATAAACAATACATTAGCAATCAATAGTGAAAATTAATTATAGATGTACGAATTAATTAATGGCTAGGTGAGAATTTTAAAAAAAATAATAATAAATTAATAGTGCTACATTTTCAATGGAAAAGCAGGTTTTACAAAAATAATGAAACAAGAACTAAATTTCATCAACCAAGACTCAAGAGGGTGTGGATGAGTTGACAATAAACTCTTCCAATTTAACCAGAGATTTTGGGTTTTAACCTTAGGTACACAATTACTTTAAAACTCTTGAGGTAAATTTTTGTTGCCCTTTGAAATTTTATTCGGATCGAGCAAAAATTAGTTTAAATATGGTAGGAGCTTAAAAGTGTCTTATATAGTTGGAACCCTCCTAGAAGACCTCCTGCCAAAAGCAAAAAAAAAGAAAAAAATCCATCCACCGGGTTGTGGGTTAGCTTGTAATGAACACTACAGCGGGCTCCATCTTGAATTTTTTAAAACATTATACATACCAGGAATTTTCTTGACTTTCCTAGGCTGCATTTTGTCTTTCACCATAAGACCTTCCCCTTCTGCTTAGAATTCTCCTCATATTTTCTTTCTTCTTGCTTTCTCCACCTGTTCTTTTTCTTCCATAATTCTTACCTTCTTTTGCATTAATTTAGGTTCATTAATCTTGTAATTTAATTTCTTGGAAAAAAACATGAATTGGACATGTCTATGTTGTGGCTTCCCCAAAGAATCACTATGTTGTGGCTTCCCCAAAGAATCACAACCAGTGATCAGGTATACTTTGATCAGTTTTCGTGTTGGTATAATTTAAAAGCTGGCATATTTTTCATGTTGATATGAACCTTTTTTTTTTTTTTACAGTGTAAGTAACGATAGGGACTACCCTTGGGAAATATATACACTTAAGGAGCTTCTTCAAGCAACAAATAATTTTCATAATGATAACAAGATTGGAGAAGGTGGATTTGGAAGCGTGTACTGGGGTCGAACAAGTAAAGGCGTTGAGGTAATCGTGTCCATCTTTTTTTTTTTTTCAGTGTCTTGAAGCAATCAAAAAGCCATTAAAATAGCTGTCTTTATTCATAATATTATTTATCGTTGCAGATAGCAGTCAAACGACTAAAGGCGATGAGTGCAAAAGCAGAGATGGAATTTGCAGTTGAAGTAGAAATTCTTGGGCGAGTGAGACACAAGAACTTGTTGGGTCTGAGAGGATTTTACGCAGGCGGGGATGAAAGGCTTATAGTCTATGATTACATGCCTAATCATAGCTTAATCACTCATCTTCATGGCCACCTCGCTTCAGACTGTTTGCTTGATTGGCGTCGAAGAATGAACATAGCTATTGGATCAGCTGAAGGATTAGCGTAAGTTAATTAATTCGTACATTAATTGAGCATTATATTCAGAATTTTCCGCTAATTAATTGATTTAGGCTATTCAGATTGTTTCTGAAACTATCTGTCTTTAATTTCTTTGACACGCAGGTACTTGCATCACAAGGCAAATCCTCATATAATACACAGAGACATAAAGGCCAGCAACGTTCTCTTAGACCAAGAATTCCAAGCAAAAGTTGCTGATTTTGGATTTGCAAAGCTGATACCAGACGGTGTTACTCATTTGACCACTAGAGTTAAAGGAACTCTAGGGTATTTGGCTCCGGAATATGCCATGTGGGGAAAAGTTTCTGAAAGCTGTGATGTTTACAGCTTTGGAATCTTACTTCTAGAGATAATTAGCGCGAAAAAACCGCTAGAGAAGTTACCAGGGGGTGTCAAACGCGACATTGTTCAATGGGTCACCCCATATGTTCAAAAGGGTGCGCTTGATCACATTGCTGACTCTAGGTTGAAGGGTAAATATGATCGAACACAGCTTAAGACCGCAATCTTGGTCGCAATGAAATGCACGGATAGCAATTCTGAAAACAGGCCTAGCATGACAGAGGTGGTAAATTGGCTTAAGGGTGATCTAAGGAGAAGGACAAAAGAGGTATCTTATGCACACAACAAGGTTGGGGAAGATGACAACCAAGACGAAGAAGAAGAAAACAACGACAATGATACCGATTATGAAGAAGGGTTTGGAATGGAAAAATTCAATCTGAGAATGAAATAGACAGCCCCTTGATTTAGTCTATCAATGAAATACTAATATATTACACATCAATCTTTTTTTTTGGGGAAATAATATTATACATCAATCTTGATCTTAGTCTTGTTGCTTATTTATTTTTCATGTAATGTAAACAATACAAGAAACACATTGTGGAGTCCAAAAAAAAAAAAACAAGAAACACATTGTGGCTTGGACATCTACTATTCTCATTTTATTTAATGTAAAAAAAAAATGTGTCAGTTTTCTATTGGATTCATACACAACTTATTAAACACTTTATCTCTTCAAGTTATTTATTCTAGAATAATGACACTTATAGTGGCATGCAAGATAAATATTTTTTAAAATTTTTTGGATGAAATTACCGCATGCATTTAGAGGGTAGTGTGAATTGAGAGGGGTATTTTAAAAAAATTATGATCCGTTTTTTATAATTGACTGTTACGTTTAACATTTTTCTTTATTATATGAATAGTGATAGATGTCGTTATTCTTGATGTCAGCAAAAATTATCTGTTAGCTTCTTATATTTTTTTAATTTTATTTTTTTAAAAATTTTTTAATTTAAAATTTAAATTACACACAAATGAATTTATTATATAAGAATTTAAATACTAGTAATATATAATTTTTTTTTAATAATACATTAAAAAAATTGAATTGAAAACTATCGTGATAATTACGGCTCGCGACGCTGACATAAATGATTTTCCTTATTATATATAGAAGACATTGTCAATAGCTTTCAGAGTGAAAAGAAAAAAGAAAAAAAAATTCGAATGATGATGTATACTAGCTTAAAAATCTCAAAGCTTCGAGACAAAGTACTGGCTTCAGCTGATAAATGGACAGCGTGCATTAAGAGTTTGGGCCTCCTGCCATATATTTTGAGGAAATTTCAGTGCATGGTTGGGTCAAGGCGAATCTTTTCATTTGTAGCTAGTGCTTTTGTTTATTTTTTTATAATTATTTTTTTCACTTTTAATTATATCTTAATTTAATCTATTTTTAAAAATTTAGTCAGAACTTCAGCATTTAGCGTTTATTTATTTATTATTTTTAAAATATATTTAATTTTATTTAATTATATATATTTATTTGATTTATATATTTTAAATAATTTAATTTTATATTTTAAATAATATTTTTTTTAAATTTATTATTATTTAAAATATAAAAATTAAGTTAATTAAACAAAAAAATATCCATAATTTTCAATAATTATTTTTTTATAATTATTTAGAATTTCAAAATTAAACTAATTAAAGTAAAAATTATCCATAGAATTTAATAATTATTTTTCAATAAAAATAGTAAAAAATTATAAAATATATCAAATAAATTATTATTTTTATTATTAATACTAACAAAAGTAAATATTTTATTTATAGTTTTAATTTTATTATTAATGATGAAAAAACAACAAACAACAACAAAAATCAACAACTGCAGTTTTTTGTTACTTTTGTTGATTTTTATTGATCTTGTTATTTCATTTATTGTTTTCAATTGTTTTTGTTATTTGTCTTTATTAATATTTGTTGATTTTTGTTAAAAATAAAAAAATTAACAATAAAAATTATGAGATATATTAAAAAAATGTTATTTTTATCATCAATATTAATAAAAGTAAAAAATTTATTTATAGCGTTAATTTTGTCATTAATAATGAAAAAAAATTAAAAATAACAAAATATCAACAATAATCAACAAAAATAAACAACAATCAACAACTGATAATCAACAAAAATCAACAACATAAAATTTTGTTGATTTTTGTTGTTTTGTTGTTTCAGTTGTTGTTTTTAATTTTTTTGTTGTTTCGGTTTGCTGATTTTAGTTGATTTTTTTGTTGTTTTGGTTTGCTGATTTTAGTTGATTTTTTTATTTTTTTCAGCTTTTTTTTTTGTTAATGTTACAAATACATCATCAGAGAAAAAAATGTTTTAAGAGTAAAAAATATATATAAAAAAACGTTGAGAAAAAAATGAAGATAGTACCTTAAAAATTAAAAAAAAATGTTGAGTAAAAAAAATTGAGAAAAAAGATCAAGATATTAGAAAAAAAGTTGAGAAAAAAAAAAGATAAATATAAGACTATAAAAGTAGAAAAAAAATGTTCACCAAAAAAATGTTGAGAAAAAAAATAAAAACAGTAGAAAAAAATGTGAGAAAAAATACA
>CATIWM010363154.1:0-15962 GCA_949671775.1 Mallotus repandus
AATTTACAAGGTGCAGCCATTAATTGTAATTTTATAACAATCTACCTAAATACAATGGTCCAGAGAAACAAAGAAAATAGTTAAAGCTGCTTAGTAGGTATGGAGGGGTATGAGATTGTAAAAAATATTGGGTGGCAAAGCTTGCTAGAGATAGATGGATTAAAAAACTTTTTGCTGTTAAGTTCATTGAGCGAGGACAAAAGGTATGTGCAAATTTTTTTTTTCCTCCAGTGGTTTTTATCGAACATAACTATTTTGGAATAAAGAATTCTAGGGACAAAACTTTGATAAATTATACGGGTTTTAATAAATTAACAAGGTTTGGGACTTTGGATTTTGAGGACAACAAGCTATAAAGTGATATTAAAAATAAAAAATAAAATTAAAAAGAAAATATTAATAAATCTGCAGGTGAAAATTAATAAAGTTACAAATAAATACCAATAAATTTATGGGTAAAAATTAATGAATTTGTATTATTTAAGTCATATATTTTATCTTATGAATTTGCATTATTTAAATAATAAATTTATATTATTTAACTAAAATAAAAATATAAATAAAAGTTTATTGACCAACAACATTAGACTTTTTTTATTTCTATTAATTTTTTAAAAATAATTAGAATAAAAAATATAAAAAAATAAAGTTAAAGTTCATTTATTATAATTAAAAAATAAAAAATAAAATAATTTTTTAATGAATAAGAACAATAGATGAATAGAAATGCATGAAACTGAATTTCATGGCGTGGGCATGGCTTTCAGTAGATCAGAAATTGTTTTTTTCATTTCTCTTCGCTCTATTAATTTCACTTGTCCGTTTAAATAAAGATAAGTTGTTAATCATGATTGAATATTATTTTTTTACTATGGTTGTTATATATATAGTTGTTAAATATGTATGTTGAAGATGAGCTTAATGTTATCTAAAAAAAAAAAAAGACGAATTTAATGTATTTATTATGGTAACATATATATTCATGATACTAAGGCAGATACTAATAAATATATAGACATATATTAAAGAACCTCTATACACAAATTAATAAAGTTATAGACAAATACTAATAAATTTTTAAATAAATACAAATCAACCTATATATTTTATCTAATGAATTTATATTAATTAAGTAATAAACCTGTATTATTTATTATTAATTTTTATTGAATTTATATTTATATTTTTAATCTTAATATTAATTTATAATATTACTATTACTATTAATATTAATATATTAAATTAATAATATTAATTGATATATATATATATATTTTATTTATTTATTTATTTGAAATCTTTCAACAAGAACTGTACCTCTACTTAGTTGGACTTTTTTCCAATTTTTAGCTCCACTTAGAATTTAGAAGTGCCATATGATGGGCCAATCATCATTTGCAACTAAAAATTCATGCGATTTCCATGAACTTCTTATCCAGTAAGTATTACTAGAATTAAAAAGGCATTTTGCTTTGCATAAGCATTGACACACGTAAAGGCTAAGGTAAACAGGATTAGATAAATCATAGAGTTTCTAATTTGATGTGTTTAAGTTCTGAAAACTAATAGCTATCATTGTTCTTAATTAGTTATAGCTTCAGCTCATTAATTTGTGTATATAATTAAAATGTATATATAACTTCATTAGTTGTAATATAAAGATTCATTTATTATTAATTAGAGGTTCATTATAACTTTAATACATTATTTATGAAATTCATTTATTTAATTTTTTATCTAATGAATCTACATATTTTATCTTATGAACCTACATTATTTAAGTAATAAATCTACAATATTTAACTAAAATTAAAATCAGTAAAACTCTATTTATTATAATTAAAAAATAAAAAATTAAATAGTTTTTGTTGGAATAAAAATTTTATTTTGACTAACACCATGAATAAAAAATCAAATTCAACCATTGTAATTAATAAAATAAAAAGAAAATTAAATTTTCACCTAATAATTTTAGTAATTAAAAAAATAATTAAATTCTTAATGAACCTTCATTATTTTAAATAATGAATTTACATGTTTTATCTAATGAATTATACTAGTTAAATAATGATCATGAATTATTTAATTTTTATTTTTATTTAATAAATTTATATTTACATTTAATATTAATAGTAATTTTTATTTAATATTAATATATTAAATCAATAATCTATTTAATATTAATTTTTATTATTTTTAAAATTTTTCTCACACGTGTTAGTACCCTTAGTATATAATGCAATATAAATAGGGATTCATGATATAACAATTGATTTATGAAAGTATATAAATTCAAAGTGTCAATGAACGAAGCATAAAAGCAAGGGATTTTTTTTCAGAAATAAAAAAAAATACGGTAGTTACTTTCATGTACTAGAAAATAATCAAAATAATTAAAATAATCAAATAAAATAACAAATAACGTGTATCGTAAATAATCAAAATAACCAAAATAATCAAAATAATAAAAAAAATTACAACATACACTCACCAAATCAACAAGAACTCATAAATTGATAAAAATCTATCATATCTATAGCACCAGAAACATAAATTAAAAAACAAAATGAGAAAAAAATAGAATTTAAGAACCACCCAAGTGTCAATAACTAAAAAATGATACGCACTCATCAAATTTTTTTAAAAAAAAATTCATAAATTGATAAAAATCTATTAACACCCATATCACTAGAAACACAAATTCAAAAATAAAATCAAAACAAGAATAAATATTGATCATAATCGTTTAACATTTCTTTACTGTTGGTTAATTTTTAGGAAGATAAATGTAAATTCACTAAATAATATAAGAAAATAAATATTACAATCCACTGCAATACATTTGAAATTTTTAAAAAAATGAAATAATAACATCATAAATCCTACTAGTTTTTAATTTTTACAATTAAGTTGTACAAGTGTTTTTTTTTTAAAAAAAATTGAATTCTATAAGTTGATAAAAATTTAACTGGTAGTCTTAAAGTGTTAAAATAAACAGAAATTGCCAATTTATTCTTTCTACCTAATTAACCCATCACACATATACAACTAACTTAGATATAATAGTAGAACTTAATTATAAAAATTATTTAAAAAAAAAATTAATTATAAAAATTGAAAACTCTTAAAACTTTCAGAGTCATTATCAAAAAAAGAAAAAATTATGATAAAAGTAAGATTAGTTGAGATAAAGGTCATATGACATCTCAGATTGATGGCTAGAAACACATGGGTTGCCAGCCAGGAGTTTTATTATCTCTCTCAAATCCAATGAATCACACACACGTTTTATTTATTTTTTATTGAACAAATGACAATTATTCGTGTCTCCCAAACCGACAACTATAAATGATTCAATCCTAAAACATTATTTAACTAAGATTTTTCCACATACAGTTGCTGCTCAATTATTTAATTGAAATCTTTTTTTTGTTATATAAAAATGAATAGGTTGAGTACAATTGTGTGAAAAGACGTGAATAATGCATGCTGGATTTCATTCGATTTAGTCAATAATGCCCAAGACAAGACACTCAAATGTATTATTGTCCATTTTCACAATTGACAATGACAATCTAACACTATTCAACAAAAACATCAGACGTATGAATTAAGCTATGTGATATTTTCAAGTCAATTTATACATTGATTGATGCTTTGAAAAATTTTAAATGATTTTTTAAAATTATTTCTATATAAATATTTTAATAATATGTATGCAACATGTTCCATTATAACGGCGGAATCAAAATTTTATAAAGTATCAAATTTTCGATATGGGAATGATTAATTAAATTTAAAAAAATAATAAAAAATCTTATCGAATATCAACCTATTATATTATCTATCTATTATATTAACTATTATTATTATTATTATTTGCTGAGGTCAGTTCGTTGGTACTTGATTAACAAGTGGTAGCAGCTTTTTTTTTTAATAACTTGAGTAATGTGTTCTAGTAGCCTCCATTTTTGGTCAATAGATAATTAGATTAATTAATTAATAATTACTGGTCTTCATTTTTGCAGTGAGGTCAGCCAAAAATTATTGACTTCTCTAAACAAGTTAATTCAGCTTTTTGTTTGCTTTATTTTGATAACATATGTAACTTGTTGCCATTAAAGACTATAAATGTAATATTGTCATAAATTGTTCGAAAAAAAAATGTAATATTGTCATAAATTGTTGCCCAAATTATACATGTCTTAGATCAAAAAATCAAACGTAAAACCAAACCCAACTGCCGTAATTTGCTACATTTTTTAGGAAACAAATTTGTCCAATATCCGAATTATACAGCCGAAGTAATAATTATTCTCTAGTAGCATCATAAGATATAAGATCAGTTTAAAAGGTACTTAATTTATATAATCTTTCTATTAAAAAAATTATATACTCAATATATATTATATTCGATAATTATAATATATATATTTTTTTATTAATTAAATATAAAATATTCATTATAATACAAATGATTTGATATAGTACATTAAATATAGGTAAACTTTTTTTATTAATTGGGACAATAAAATTTTATTGAATTTCACTTTATTGTTTATGAAATATAGACTAAGTTCGCATTTTACATTATAAATAGAAATTTCTATTTCAAAAAAAAAAAATTAGTGGTTATCTTTGAGGTTCATTAATCATGGCTATAATAATTTTCACATGCTCGTTGCAAAATATTATGCCAAAATCAGAACAATATATACTTTTTCATTTAATAGAAAGTTCAAACAACCTAATTATTGATGGATCACTGCATAATAAAAGTAATCTTTATCTTTTAGATTATAGAAAAAATAAATTAACAGTGGCATAATATAAAAGTATGATTCCACAAATAAAAAAAAATGATATACACTCTTAATATATTTATTTAAAAATTATGAGTATGTTAGTTTTTTTTAAATGCACGTAGTATAAATTGTTTTCAAATAATATAATTTTTTTTTACTGGTGAGAGAGTTGTTAAATGGTAACTCATCTCTAAGAATATTTTTGAGATGTAAAATTTGATTTCTATCATCATCGATTTAAAATAAGAAAGTTGTTACATGTTGTGAAGTCCATTAAAATTTAAATCTATAGCATCTCTATTAACCAAAAAATAATGATATTCTAGGCTTTTAATTTTTTTTTTTAAGAAAGTAATTTTTAATTAAAAAAAATCCTCTTGTGCTCTTATCTTTTAGGTCAAATTTTGTGTGATATAGGTCTCATGCATTTGAAAATTCAATCGCTGAATTTAAAATAAAACCAACTACCCAACCTTAGAAAATAAGTTACTATAAATGAGATGACAACAAACTGATTTTTTCAAAAAATTGATTCCACTCAAACTTACCAAGCCAAGGGAACAATTTTGCACTTTAATATTCTTCTCTTTACATGTGTGATTTGATTATTCTGGTTGAAATTTTATTTTAAAATAGACAAGTGCAGATCTATTGTTAATTTTTATATTTAAATAAAAAAATTTATTGCCCTAAGTTTCCGTTTGTTTGGAAACATATATTGTCTTTATAAATATTTTATCAAAAATGTTTAATTGCGATATTAGAAAATAATTAAAAAATATAATTTTTTATGCATCAACATTTTTTATATATCAAAAATGTATTATAATTTTAATTATTAAATATAATATAGTTATAGTAGATAAAAACCTTCAATTTGAATAATTCTTTTATTAAATATGGATAGTATTTTTATTTTGTACAAGTTGAAAAAAAAACATGAATGGTTTCAATGGAGAAAAGCATTTATTTTTATATCTTCGGAAAGGAGAAGAAAATTTGAGTTAATTATTTTGGAAGATATCAAACTTTAGGCTTGTTTCATTTTAGTGACCAAATTTGAATTCGTATATTTTTTGTTACTTTGCTTCTATTTAATTTTAAAATGGTTACTCATAAAATTTTTATAATCCATAAAGAATTTAAGATTATCAGTTTAGTTCAAACTTGAACTTTCTTTACAAATAAGTCCATAAGTTCTATAAAAAATAATAAAATAAAGTTTTATTTATATTTTTATTTACTTCATGCTTTCTATGTAGAAAATCTTGTTCAATATTTTTTTTATTTGACTAATCTAATACTGATAGTTTAAGAAATTTAAGACAATAATTATTTAAAAATGGTCAAGAAAAATTCAATATTCATTTAGAATATCATAACCACTATTGTGATTGTATTGAATATAATAGTAAATTGTATATTATTAATATAATTATTATATTTTTAGATCATCTCCTTGGTTTGAATAACTTTTAAACCCTGTTGATAGTTCTCGATTAAAGAATTTAAAAATTCCGAATCTCATCCTTCTTCATCCCTGAGTAGTTCTTTTGATTCCGCCTAATAGAAGCAGACTCACACTAAGTAGTATTAGAGCTGTGGGAAAAGGAGATGAAATAAATTTTTAAAATTCTTTATAATTTTGGACTAAATTAAAAAAATTAAAATTAAAAGAAAAAAACTAAAAATTGTTAACAATATCCTTTTTAAAACAAAATTAAAATTCAGCTATAAAAAAGAAAATAAATTAAAATTTAATACCTAAACTGCAACAACAGCATAGTTGGTCACTTTGAAAAAATTTAAACCAAGAAAATTCCACTTTTATTCTTTATTTTTATATATTTTTATTCTTTATTTCTTATACTTTTCCAAGGGTCACAATGTTAGATTCAATTCCACTTTTGCACGTCATTCCAACTAAAGTTCAACAAAATCAAATATATTGACAAATATGAGATTTCTTTCCATTTCTGTTTTTTTTTTTTTTTGAGAGTGGATCATTTTGTTTTAACATAACAAAAACATTTTAAACCCATTTCGAAAACTAAAAAATTATATATATTTTCTTCCTCAATTTTGTTATCTTATTTAAAAAATTAAAATTTGTAATTCCTAAAATTTTATTATTTTATTAGTGGATATGGTTTAATTTTTTAAACTTTTATCAGTTACTTTAAAATGAGAGATTAAATTATTTCTTATTAAACTACAAAATATAATATTTTTATAAAAATATACAAATTAAAGCATTTTATTCATTATTAAGAAAAACTAAGACATTAAAAAAATTAAAACAAAAAAATATATTTCAAGTAAGAGACAAAAATGTCAAATTTCCAAAAAAATGTCTTTTGCTTGTTACATAATTCCAACATTTAAATCAAACTAAATTAATATAAAAAAATTGATAATTCTAATTTACAAATATGTTACTTGGCTTGCACAAATTGTTTAATTTAGGTTTGAACAATTTAAAATGACTTTGAAAATATGAAAAATTAGACTTCAACCAAATGGGGATTAACAATAATTACATAAGATGATGCATGATTAAAGTAATGGTTAATTATGCTAATCTTTTTTTTCTTTTTTTCCACAACAAGATCTTGGATGGTCCACCACCACCACCACCTTGAGCACCTTCTTCTATAAGTTCTATCTACATCTATATCCTACTCAAAGTTGGATGTGCTGATTCCTTCAAAAGTTATCAAAAACATAGTTCCTCCACTAATGTTGTATTATAGATGAAATAAACTAAAAAATTCTCACTTTCTATATTTTATAATATTCTGAAAAATTTTATTTGACATAACTTTTTTAGGCATTGACAAATATTTTGTAACTTTAGTGAGACTTCAAGTTTAATGCTTATTTTTACAATTAAGCAAGTCATATATAATAAACTTTAAATATAAATTAAATCAAAACTTTTTTTCCACTCTTTCAGATTTTTTTATTTTATTTTATTCGGCAGTCCTATTTCTATTTAATTAATTTAATTTCATATTTTTAAATATGAATCTTTAAATTTCCTTTTTGTATTTTAAGTTTAATTTTAATAAAAAATTATTAAATTTTCCATAGTTTAATGTTTCGATACCCTTTTATTAGGTTTGTTAAATTTTTCTTTTGCAAAGATATTATTGATTTTTACAAAATTAACAAATTTTTATTCAAATTATTTATAAAAGCCATAAATTTACTAATAATTTTTTAATCAAATTTGTTTCAATAAACAAGTCGATCAACAGAGTTCTTGATTCACTGAATTATAATTACGAAAATCCTGTTAATTTAATCGAAAATTATTAAAAAGTTATCACCATTAATAAAGGATTTTATTTTGATATTTTTATTATTGTTGTAATATTATATTTATGTATCAAGGTATATACTATTCTTTAAATGAATAAAAACTTTAGTATTTTTATAGAAAAATTTGGACATATACTAAATAGATGAAATATTTATAAATATTTAAATGAAAATAGCCCCTTCAACTTTATTATTTTAAAATTTCCTCAAACGTGCTTCATTAAAATTAATCTACCTATCTATATTCATTCTTAAAAATAAAATACCAAAATTTAATTTTTTTCAAATTAGCATACATGGCTATTCTTTATTATAAATACACTAATATAGTATAGAAATTTTGTATGTTAATTACTATAAAATAATTTTGTATAGGTAAATTTTTGCTTATACTGGATGTATTATACTCAATGATGAGATTTGCAACAAAAAGACATGTGTCTCATTTTCAATGATCAAATATAAATCACTTGGTTGATATATCACAAATTCTATCATTGGGTGTAATACACCTCATGTAAGTAAAAATCTCCTTTCTGTATAACAATTAAAATAATAACAACACATGCTTATATATATCAACATTATATTAGATATAATTAAAAATATTTTAAATAAAAAATCTAAATTTAAATAGTTATAAAATTATTATTTTATTTAAAATAATATGTAATTTGAATTGAAGATAAATAAATATTTAACAATTTTATTTTAAAAATGATGTAAATTATTGTAAACTTTTAAAAGTTCTTAAAAAAACCTAAGATAGGCACTTCCTTTTAAATTCTTGAGAAATAATTTTCTGAATAAAGAAACGAGAAGATAATACAAAAGGCAGATGGGTCTTACATTAATAATAAGAAATCTGGACTAGCACTCCATATGTTAATGTCTATTTTAATTTTGACAAATAGCTAACATTATATCTGTCACAATGTCTACAGGTTTCTTGCTCCATCTTTCCAATTTTTTTATTAATAAAGATTCACCATGTTACTGAGGATCGGGTAATTTAATAATGCAATTTTTAATAATATACTTCTTTTTAAATTATTTATAGATTAAAAATTTGATTATTAGTTCCTCATGAGTATATTAAGTGATAAAATATATAGATATTTTGTTGAAAAAAGTATAATTTTAACCTTCATTTTTTTTATTGTAGTATTTTTTTCGTAGCATTAAAAATTAACTATTTTTATTAGTTATTTAAAAAAATTTAATTATTGCACTAAAATAAGAATATAAAAAATATACAAAACTTTAAAAAATTCTTTTGGTCGGCCGGATCACGTTGAGCCGGATGGTTATCCAACTGACTCAGTCATGGATCAAAACATTTAATGGTTTTTATTTTATTTTATTATTTTTTTTAATTTTTCCCCCTTCCCCGGCAAAAGTAATTTAAACTTTAAAAAAAAAAAATTAGTAGTAGAAGATAATATAAGTTGTTTATTTTAAAAAAGTAAAGGCGTACCGTTATCTGTGTGGACCAACTGAAAATAACAATTTTCATTAATTGTTTGACAAAAAAATTATTAAAATAAACAATCAATTTATTTCAAATTTTTAAATGTAAATAAATAATATTTCAATTTGTTTGAATTAAAAAATACACGTAGAAACTAGAGATAAATAATATTCATATAATGGAAACTTCTGGACATTTAAAAATTAAAATATTTTCTGGTGGGTCCATGTCCTGCACACAAATAAACAAACAATTTTTAAAGTACAATTACGCAAATAAATAAAAAAATAATTATTATATTTTTTATTTTGATCTAATATATTATTTTATTTATAATATTTATAATTTATATAATATTTCATACTTAATAAAAAATTAATTAATATTAACTGTTATAAATTTTATAGATAAATAAATATTTTTTAAATATTAAAAATAAATTAATATATTAAATCAAAACACATAAAAAAAAAAATAGCAATTCTCCTATAAATAAACAATATCTATTCTTATCTTATTCATTCAACAAAGCCACGCTCTTAAGTTTAGGGGCCACCATTCTCAAAAAAAAAAAAAAAAAAAAAAAAAGTTTAGGGGCTACCCACTACATTAGTTTGACTTATTTTATGGTTCATGTTTCTCATCTTGAAACCATCTCCTTATTTTTTTAATTTCTTTTTAAAAAGAAATTCTACCCAAAATCTAATAGATTTTGCTTAATTTTGAAAAATAAAAAATAATTTTTTTAATTATATGTATATAATAGATTTTTCCTAATTTTGGAAAAAAAATTAATTATATAAAAAATAAACTAAATTCAAAATAAGATGAATTTCTTCATAAAAATACTGTAATTTTATAAAATATTTTACCGTTCTCATAATCAATATGAAATCTCCAACTATCACTTTATTCTGTGATTGTGGTGAATGAGAAACATGACACCGCACAAATTGTGAATGTATTTTTTTAATAAAACTCTGCTTATTTTTTAGTGCTTAAATTAAAAAATAAATAAATTGATGAAAAATAAATTATTAGTTAAAAAAACATAACTTCTCAAGTTATTTTTTAATACCTAATATATTAATTTTTTTATTTCTTATTTTGATTTTATCTTTTTTCCTTTTTTTTCTATTTTTTTATTTTTATTTTCTCCTTCACCTCTTTTTTACTTTTTATTTTTTCTCATTT
Organism: Mallotus repandus; assembly: GCA_949671775.1. Taxonomy (NCBI): domain Eukaryota; kingdom Viridiplantae; phylum Streptophyta; class Magnoliopsida; order Malpighiales; family Euphorbiaceae; genus Mallotus; species Mallotus repandus. The sequence continues at coordinate 10,795 of CATIWM010363154.1, forward strand.
TTTCATTTTTTATAGATTAATTATTATATAAATTTTATATCAATACATTAAATCCATTATAAATAGATAATTTATAAAAAAAATACATTAGATCCATTATAAAAAAATAATTTAAATAATAAAAATATAAATATCACAAAAATAATATTCTTTAGTATTGCAACTAAATATTAAAAAATATTTTTTACAACCAAATATAACTTAAAAATAAAATTTTAGTCCAAAATATAGTGCTAAATTTGACCATTGGAAAGTATGGATATTCCGGTAAATTCACATTGCTGATTTCGGTTAAATACTAGAGGGATATTATTATCATTTTACAAAAGAAAAAAAAACTGCAAACCTCTGGATCTCGTCGCTTCTTATGTACGGTGCACCCAGCAACACGTTGGTCGGTCGCCATTTCAGCCGGTCACGGACAGAGCATGGGGCGCACTACGCTTCACGACACGAGACACATAGACGGTGCAATAACCACAAAAAAAAAAAAAAGAAAAAAAAATGTCGACGACCTCAACCGCCACTTACGTGTGCGGCTGTTGTAGATTAACATCCACGTGAGGTGGGCGGCTGTATCCACTACTGTTAACGTGGAGCTCTGCATGAATAGAAGCCGCTGATACAGCCACAGGGCTTACTCGGATTTCGTAAATAAAAAAAAAATATTTAATTATTTATTATTATAATTAATGGTTTTTTCAAAAATTTAGAGCCGACTAATTAGTCGGCGCCGCTAAAGAAACGGCTAGCTAAGTAGCCGTATAGGCTTTCTACAAAAATCGTAATTATTATTATTATTAATAATTTAATTAATGTCTAACTTGTTGAGCAAGGTGTACAAATAAGAAACAGAGAGGAAAGGGAGTGGAGCAGACCTATGATGTCGACGTAAGAGTGGGGCCCAGAGAAAGCAAATCTATTGTGGGTCCAATTTAAAGAGAGAAGATAGGCTGACACGATATTCTGTTGCTGATGATGTATCTGCACTGCACTACACAAAGGGCCAAAGGGGTTACCCCGTACCCGCCTGTCTTCTAGCTTTGACTATTTATTAATTAATTAATTTAAAATATCTTAGAAATACAGATAATTTTTTTAAATTAATATTATTTTCTATAATTTTATCATCACGATTTTGTATATATAGTCTTAACTAACTATTAGTTGTCTTAATGTTTATCATTACAAATTTTTAATAATGTTTAAAATAAAATACCCTTTGCTTAAAAAATAAAATAAAATAAAATACCATAGTATTAAATAATTTACTTAAATATTAATCATATAAGAATTATCACAAAGTCATGTTCAACTTTATCCATTAAATTCTTTAAACCATCAATACTTACGTAAACTAGACACCATAATTAAATTATAAATGTTCAAATTACTTACAATATATAGAAAAATAAAGATTTTTTTTTTAAAATAGAGAGGGATGAGGCAAGATTCGACTTCTTAAATTGTACATATGTTGAGAAAAATTATATCACTAAATTATTTAATTTTATTTTTTAGTTATATAATTTATTTAAAATAATATATAGATAAATAATAATTTATTGTCTTTAATTTATATATTATTAAAATTATTAATAGAAATTATTTAAAATATAAATATTATTAGATAATTTTTAATAAATATTATAATTATTAATTATAATTTAAATTAATATTAACTTAATTATAAACTATAAAATTAATTATATATATTTAATTTAAATGAAACTATTTGTTATTAGTTATTTTTAATAAAAATAAAATAGTTAATTATTTTTAATAAGAATAAAATAATTTAATTAAAAAAATACAAAGAATTTAAATATAGAGATTTTTAAAAAAAAATAAATAAATATGGAGCTGTTTTGAACAAAACTATAATTATTAACAATTGATTTTGACGTTTTACTAAATATTTAAATAGTAGTTAATTTAGAAAAAACATTTATACCTAACCCAAAGCCCTCAGTTTTATAGTTGAAAAGAATTTAATGGTTTTGGAGGGTAGGTGAGGACAATCACCTAAAAACTTTAGGTGGGTCACGCAAATTTGATAATTTGTAAAAATTCTGAAAACTTGTTCCAGGCTACTAATCGGCGTTGGCCTACCAGCTATTTTTCTTCTTCAGTATTGCCTGCGGAAGTCTTTTACTTTTATTTGTGGTTTCTAATTATTTACAATAGCTTTCATCAAGATATATACAAATAAAATTAAATGGTCAAATTTTTACCTTACGCCAATTTTAAGGAAAAAATTCCTATTGAATATTAATTTAATTTTAGTCTTATCACTTTAATATTATTGAATATTAAGTTTAAAGATGAGTGTAGCACTATAAAAGGCTAACCATATGAGTAAATAGCAAGACATCAAATTCCCATGTAAGGCAGTTTTAAATTTTGAACTTAAAATTTGGCTACTAATAAGTGTTTAAAATGTTAAACGCTTATTAGCTAGGGTTTTAAAGCTTAATTATGACATGAGAAAGAATTTCATATTTCTAAAAATGTTTCCAAACTAAATGAATATTATAATTGATGGAAAGATTTAAAATAATTTTTTAATCTAACTTCTGTTTTTTTCTTTAACAATTGAAAGATTAAGGCAAAGTGAGTGATCGAACTCATAACCTTACTTTATAAAAATCGATTACCTGAACCATTAAACTACAAAAGGATGATTTAATCTAACTTTTGTTAGTGTATATTGAATTTAGATAAATTCTGTTTAGTTGTTGTTTTAATATACAATTAGATAAATTTTGATTGTTTGAACAAATAATTAGCGCCAGAGTAATTCAATCTTTGAAAGAGTATGCGATTCGTACTCTTGCAAGTGATAAGCACCACCTATTTACTTACGAATTAGATTTATTTTCTTTAAAAAAATGTGAAATGAATTGATTGATATTAAATAAATATTGCTTCTAAACATCCACTTACATTTCTCTCAACGTTTGGAAAATTAATCGACATTCTACCTCAAACTTAGGTTGTTAGTTGCTACCTAATTATCATTCAAGGAAGCAAAAATAACTCTAATTTAGTGGGTGTAAGATGAATTACATAATGGAAATACCATTATTTAATTTGTTTCACCCAATTTTGATAACGTTGTTAAAAATTGACTTTTGAAAATATATTATCTAATCATAGAAATAATATTTTAAACGATATCATTTCAAATCAGGCGATAAAAAATTATTTTAAAAATATGCGATTCAATAGTATTTTCTTAATTTTAGTTATGCGGACTTAATCCACAAAAAGAAGAAAAGGGAAAATAATCTTCTAGAGAAACGGCAAATATCTGTCATTCCATACAAACATTTCTCATTTTTCGTTAGGAGAACGTGTCAAATTGGAAAATTCTAGAAAAATAATTAAATAATGATAATAATTTAAAAAAAAAAAAAGAGAGAGAAAACAGCAAAGCGAAGAATGGGACTAAAAAGATAAAGTTTACCAAAACAAGCAGCCGATCCGAGCGACACCACATGATTACATTCTGCTAACTCGGTGGGACCGGAGCGGACTTCAAACTCATCATTCAAATTTAGTTAATTCCTTCACATTAAAAATCACAAAAATTAATTAATTAGTTAATTAAAAAAAAGAATTTGAAAAAGCGAGAGGCCCGTGATGTGGGGCTGTTAGAGACTCCGCTATGCACGCTGCCATGTCACTCTCCTGGAAAATTAATTGTTTTTTCTTAAGAAAAAGATGAAAAAAATCTTCTATTTTTTAAATTATTTTTTAAAAAATAATTATTTACCACTATATATACCCATCCCCTTTCTCTTTCCCTCTCGTCCCACCTTATTCATTTTCTCTCTCTTCACACCACTGAGGCTGAATTAATTCAACCAAGCCAAACACACCTTCTCTTTATTATTAAATTAATAATATTATTATTTTCTCATCACCCAAACACGCCCTTAAGGCCTTAACCACTCAGCCTTTAGATTTTTATTTTATTATTATATCATTATAATGGACCAGGGCCCTAAAGAAAACAAAACCAAGAAGCGTGCCAGAGAAACTGACTCGGAGATCAACTCGCCTGAGTCTAAACTTACCCGAGTTGGCTCCTCCGACTCTGTCCTCAACGGTCCCGAGGAACCCGACAGTCCTTACTTGGATGCCTCCGGCGTTAACTCGCCCGACGCCAAGCGTATCCAGGATGATCTGTTTAACATTCTTGATGACGCCGATGAACCCTCCATTCAAGGTCTTGACTCCGTCATTAAAAGCTTCGAGGAGGAAATTCTTGTTCCGGTCACGGGTACCGAAACAGTGGAGGCTTCTGGCGTGACATCATGTGGCGTTGTATCGCAGCCGGATCTCGGTTACCTGCTTGAAGCCTCCGACGACGAGCTTGGCTTGCCGCCTACATTTTCGTGCGAGGAAGAGAAGGTTTCTGCCCTGACGGAAACGAGCAGATCTGGACACGGAAACGGCTGTTTTGGAGAGATGTTAGGGTTTGAGCATGAAATGCCGAGTTACGACTCGTTTGATTTGGGACTCGCTGGTGAGTCAGTTAGCAATAGTTATAATGACAGCGGCGATTTTGTGGCGTTAGGTGGTTTGTTCGACTATTCCGACGAGAATTATGTTCCGGCGGACATAACCGGCGCGCAGTGGCAGCCAGAGTCGCTGTCTGCATCGTAGAAGAATGAAAAAAGAGAAGTCTAAAACTGAAACGTTTCGTACATTTTAACGGTAACGGGGACGTTTCGTTTTTTTTAATTTTAAATCGTTGTCCATATTTAGGATGTAAATTGGGAAGACAGGAAAGTGAAAAGCAGAAGAAATATTTATGTTTATTTTAGATCATTGTTTTTATCTTTTTTTTTTTTAATTCTTGCCTTCATTATTACTGATGTTTATCTTTTTCAAAGAAAATTAGGTATTAATATGTTTCTGTCCAAATTTAAAAAAAAAACATAATAGTGGTAGAATTAATATCTTAGTTTAAGCAATGTATTTCATTTCAATTGACTTTATTATTGTAGTTTATATATATAAATAAGATTAAAATTATTAAATGTATATTTATAATTTTAAAATGTATCTACCTACGAGCAGTTCAACAGGCAGAAAGAGTGGATACATAGGAAATATTCAAACTGTTTTTTTCTCTTCTTCCCTTCACTTCTGTTCGC
>CATIWM010363173.1:0-10127 GCA_949671775.1 Mallotus repandus
AGAAGAATAAAAAAAAGAATAAAAAGGAGGGAAGAAAAGTAAGATGAGAAAAATAAAATCTTGCTGAGTAATTAAATGCACATCAAATTTGGTAAATTGAAAGTCTTGTTACATTCAAAGATTAAGAGATCATGAAAAACAAGGAGGTGTGACTATCTAAATCCTTGTTACCCTACAATACCTAAATGCCCTAAGTGATGCATTAATGAACCTTTTAGAAAGTCGAATGAATGGACTATCAACTCAGTCGAAAGTAATTGAATATAAATGATTAAAAAATTATGGGGAGAACTCTGATAATAAAGCCCAACCCAACATCCTAAAGCTTAAGGCATTTGGCCTAGTCCAAGAATGGTTGGTATGACCTCGAGGCTGAACCAACCCATAGACCTAATGCACCCTAAGGTTTAGAACAACCAAATCGAGCTAAGACAAGTTATTTCAGTCTAAAAGCTAAATCAACCCATAGACCATAACAGGGCGAGTCACAAGAGGTAAAGGCACGTAAGTAGGTATCCAGCTATGATAAACTAAGGACGTATCACCTATAAACCTAGTGATCTATACAATCTCTTAACCTGGGTATTTGCACTACCTGTAGACTTGACATATTGAACAAGTCATACACAACCAAAAGGCAAAACCACACATATAAGTAAACTACAAAAAACTAGGTACACATCACCTAATCTGCACTACTTGCACAATAGATTCTTTAAATGAGCCATGTGCAACCAAAAGGTAAAGCAAAACTGATAAAGTGCACAATGGTGACAACCTCAAACTAGTTGATTTGAGTATCTAATATTCTAACCAAGCTAGGAACCGAGGAATAAAGCCATGTGAACAATACATGTACAAAGCTCCAAGTGGCAACTGGAGGTAAGCCCACGAAAACTCCACAACTAGTACATAAATGAAAGAGCACCAAGTAAGAACCCAAACAAACCAATTTTATTATTGGATATTCCTTAGTCTTTCTCTAGTACTCTATCTAACTTGATCATCCGAATAGTGGTGTTGAATGGTGATATCAATAGTGATAGTAGTTAAATGGTACCGATGTAGATGGTGGTGTTTACGGAGATAGTGTTGGATGGTTTAGGCTTTTTTTTTTTGGTTAGAATGAAATCCAATTTTACAAGGAAAGAAGAAAAAGAAAAAAAATTATCATCATTCAATATATCTCACTTGCCCAAATTAGTATGCGTAATTCACTTTCCTAGATTTGGGGTCTATAGTCAAATTTTATATCTTTTTGGGCTAATTAATCTAAAAAGTTAATATTAGAGAAATTTGCACCTACAGTGAAAAACTTCAAAGGGAAAATTGCTATTTTAGCCAATTGTGAATGACAAAAAAAATAGTGGTAGCTAAAAAATTGAATAAAAAACTATTAACAAAAATGAAGATAATGAATAACTACTTAATATTATACATGAATTTGAGACAAAAAAATATATATTATACATGAATTAAGCAAAAAGTAAGGGGAATGGATGGGAATATGAGAAATTAATTTTCATCTTGTTTGACTACTAAAAATTTAAAAGAGGAAAAGATAATGAAAGAGAAATTATTCTCCTTATTCCCCTGCTTTAGGGTGAAAATAATTGGGGTATAAAAAATTTAAACTTCTAAAATACATTAAAAATTAAAATATTATTATCTTTTTAAATATTTTTCCTTTTTTGTCTTTATTAATTATTTTTAAGCTATCAAAAATTTTAAAAATTATGATTTTTCTTCTTTTTCTTCCTCTCTTTTTACTAAAAGAAAATTTCTTTACCTTTTTAACTCATAGCCACGTATAATGTAAGATTTAAAAAAGACTACAAAAGAAATGACAATTTTTTATTTTTTTTTATTTTTATTCTCAAAATTTCTATGTAAAATCTAAATGAAAAAGACAACAAGAAAAATAGTGTCACCCTCAAAACGGAAGAAAAACTAATAACAAAAAAAAAGAAAAACTAAATAATTATTAGCACATAGTTTGGCCTAGCGCAAGAGTAAAGGTCCAATGATGAAAATCCAATAAAATGAGCCTGGTAGTGTAAAGTTCATGTCTCCTTCTTGTTTAATAGATAATGTCTCAAAGAAAGTTATTAGTTGACCTGTTTAGGAGGCACCTTAGTACGCTAAGGTAGAGCCCTTATTACCAAGGTGATGCCTCAACACTAAAGCAGTGGCATAAAGTTCTTTTTAATAACAGAAAAGCACCACGTTGCAACTTGATTTTCTCCCTTTCAAAGTGTGGAAGATTGTTGTGAATGGAGAGGGAGATGAAGAGAAGATAGGGGAAGTGGTTGTAGGGGTGAGTATTGGTTGGGTTGGTTCAATTTAAAAAATATAAAACTGATTCAAACTGGAACTAGATAAAAGTACAAACTGAACCGAACCAAAGTAGGATGAAAAATGAACTGAATTTAATAAATTCTATTCTATTTTATTTGATCAAGTTGGGCTTATTAGGCCTTTACAATTTTAAGCTTATTGAGCTTCTTTCATAATTTTGGGCCAAAATGAATAAAACCTATCACCACAAACCCACAATTGTAATATAAATCAACTGAAAATAATAATGTCCATAATTTGTAGTCATCCACAATTACAAAAAGTTTAATTGAAAAAACACTAATTTGTCCACATTTTAAGAACATTAATATAATAACCAAAGCATTAAAACATAAATAAGGAGCCTTCGTGGTAGATAAAACTTCTTCAACCAACTGCATCCGGCCCCAACATTACAACCTAAGCCATTGCAACATCCAAAACTTTGAAATTAATGAAAATAAGTATTCCAATTGTAGTTATATCTGAATGATTACCAAAAACCAACTCTAACAACCAAATAATTGCACATAATATAATAAAAAATGCAAAAATATATGACAAATAATACAATATACAAGTACAATTGGAAAACTAAATCAAAGTACCTAAAATGACATCAAATCATAATCAAGTGGAAGAGGATATTATTGAACCAATCCTAACATTAGTCAAATCTAAATTTTAATAGCAATAAAAATTAAATTGTTAAATGCATTAATAAAAAAAAGAATTTCAATGCTTACCTTTTTCAAAATTTTCAAGTTCCTTTAGTTATTCTTTCAGGAAATCAAGGCATTTTGAGTAACAAGATGATCGAAACCAATCTTGTCCACAAATCAAAACTTCTATAATTTTAGGAGTTAAAGAACTCCTAAATGCATTTAATACTATTCCAATGCAAATTAGAAGCAACAATTGATAAAGGAATTGCTAACATATCTCGAGCCATTGTTGAAAGGATAGGAAATCTTTCATTATTCATTTTTCACCATTTTAATGTATCAAATCTTCTGTATCCTCTATAATATCCTCATTTAGATAAACTTCCAATTCATATTTTCTACTTTCAATGCTCTCACTTCCCATTTTTTGCATTTTATATCGACTCTTTAAAAAAGCATTGGCTTTTTATTTACTTTTTCACTATCTATGATACTTAAACTAGAATTTGAGGGGTTGTTTTCATTCTTAAACAAATTTAAACATTTTTCATCACCATACATAGCACGAAATGAATACTCTATAAACTCAAATTTATCACGAGCATTAAGAACACTAGCAAAAAATATAAATTTATTCATTTTGTCCAAATCCCCCCAATATTTATCAAATTTGGTATTTATTGTATCACCCATAATATTTTTCACACCCAAATCACTACTATTTTTTCATTCATTCAAAATACAAAATACATCACCAATCTCACTAAAAAATGTATGTGATGAGATATATAATACTCCAAAATACGCAACGTAATCTCATAAAACTATTTTAATAAATCTACCATTTTTCTAATGCATGACCAATCAATAAAAGTTGGTACCCCTTCCTCCCTCAAATCACTCCTAAAACTTGGTTCTTGATCTTTATACTTTTTAAAAGCTTTTTAAATTTTTCAATAGTTTTTAACATTAAATAAGTGGAATTCCACCTAGTAGTCACATCTAAATACAATGAACTCTTACTCTCTATGCCTTCCCATAAACTTTTTCAAAATTGTCAGCAGTTTTTAATCAAACCAACATGCCTATATGCAATTTACAGGTGTTGTCTTGATCACACACCAGTTGCAGTTAAGGTGTTACGACCGGATGTAGTACAAAGAAGGTATCCGTTCCAAGAACACAGAAAATTGCATTTTATATTTTTATATGACCATTTAATTAAAATATCGATTTTGAATTACATAAGATAAAGAAAAGAAATACTTTAATAATTTTCATGAATCATTGTGCGTGTACAGCCAACACTCATCGCTTTCTATTGCATAAAAAATTTGCCTTACAAATCAAAGCATTTTACAGATAAGTTGCAAGCTTCGAAAAATAAATTAAATAAATGAAATGGAATCTTAAAATTGAGAAAGAGTGGGAAGAATTACCTGAAAATGAAAGTGAAATTTAAAAAAAGAAAAAAAATTGGGGCTCTAGTCGGAATCTTGAAAGACAAAAGAAATGAGGAAAAGATAACAAATATAGAAAGAAGAACGAGGGAGGATCAAAATAGAACAAGTGAAAGAGATAAACTAGGGAGTGAGAACAATGATAAGAAGAGATAAGCAATAGGAGAGAACGATGAGAGAGGGAGGCAACAACAGGTCAAAACGATATAAGAAACAAATATGAAGAATTATGTTATGTTACCTAAGACAAAAACTTCGAAACGACACTTTTTTAAGTTCTCGATTTGGTTCAATTTAATAAGTTTTTTGCATAATTATAACCGAACCAAACTGAATATATTTCAATTCAATTTGATTTAAACTGAACAGAATTATTTCATATATTAAACCGAACCAGTTTGTTCGATTCACTTATTTGATTTTCAATTAATTCTGCTCACCCCTAATTGGTTATAATGCTTATGGGTAAAATAGGGAATTAAAAAGAAAAAATCAAAGAGGAAAAACAAGGAAAACAACAACGGGAATAACAAACACAACAACAATGACATTAGTAAAAAAAAGAGGTAGAGAAAAAAGTGGAAAAAAAAAAAGAAATAGCTAGAAAATACAAAATGAATTTAGAGAGAAGGTTTGAAAAAGAGGGAATAAAGAGAAAAGGGAGAGCTGAAACAGCAAAAAAAAGATAGAACTAGTAGGTAAGAGGAACAAGCAATAGAGGTCTTAACTTGGTGGAGGGAGAAAATTATAGTTTTACACTCTCTGGAACTCATTGCTATCATTTTGAAACATTTCTAAGGGCCAAGACAGGGAGCCAAATATTGTGTTAAATAAGTAGGATCCTTCTTATATTTTTTTTCTTTTCTTTTCTTCTTTTATGTTTTTACTATTATTTTAAATTATTCATGGCATGATTTTAAAATAAATAGTATAACATAGCTTGCATGATTGGGTGGATGCATATTTATAGATGAATTCAATAAAATATTGTCCATGACATTTTTTGATCTTTGGGAAAAAGTAGTTTATTAGAATTATTTTATTGTTCTACCCTAAGTCTAGGGTGTTAAGGTGATGCCTTATCAATGAGGTGTTGCTTCAGCATGCTAAGACGACCCATATGTCATCTTAATGTGTTAAGGCGATGTCTCATTGATGAGGTGTTGCCATTGTGCTTAATGAACAGATTGCATAATTTATGTTATTTTATGCACTTATTATTCAAATTGTTTTCTTGATTTAGGCGCTAAATTTTTTTTACATGGCATCAGTTTACAATTGCATGATTTACTTTAAAACTAGAATATAAGTTTGATTTAGTAAATTTAAAAGCAATTTCATTTAAGTTTGATTATTAATTATTAACAATTGTTTAGATTTGTTTTTTTTTTTTACATATTCAGCCGATTTTATTTGTATATTTTAGTAGCATGATAAAATTTTCAATAATTTCATGTTGTTATTTCACAGACTAACTTTATCTTTTATGTATGTTATTTTTTGGGCTAATTTTAGTATTTTTTTAGACTTCGACAGAGATTAGAATAATTTTGTAATTATTTATATACATATTTATTTACTTTAATTGCTTTGTGTGTGCAAAGGGTAATCATTTCTACACTCTCTATTTCTTTATGTGTGCATTTATTTATTTATTCTCGTTATAGTAAATGGATGAATGCAACATGGTGTATAATTTGATCTAAATAATTTAACTTCTAAAATTTGCATAATTGCATATAACAAGGAAATAATTAAATAACAAAAAATAATAAAACATAAAACACAAATGGAGATCAACTGTAAGGTTAAGTAGGCATACCAAAGTCCATATCCAGTTTTCGAACCCAATCTTTGAAGATGGATGTTGGGCCCTCTATGGAATCTAGTTGCTGTAAAAATGTGTTTCAAATTTCACTTGGGTGACTTCATCTCTCATCTTAGAGCTATGGTTCATGATTGTTTCTCCTAAGTGGACCCTGAGCCCGCACAGTGCTGTGATTATCAAACACTTGGGCGCATGCTAAACCTTGCCGCATACGTTAACATTTGAAAAGAACTAAAACAAAAACTGTGTTTTTTTTCCTATTTTCATTATTCACAAAGACCCATGACCATTATATACTTAGATACTAAAATTTGTAGTTTTCATATAAAATGAGCACCTACCCATTTCTATTAAAAGCCCTTTTTGCTCTCTCTTTTTGCTTCTTGAATCCTAGAGTTTATTCTTTTTTTCCAAAGTAATGCAATAGCCAAAACCCTACCCTTAAGTGCCAATGGTTGCAGTTGATTTTTTATTATGTTTTTTTCCTTTTATCTTACTAATCTAATAATAGTTTTTAATAGTTTATCAAGCTACCCTTTTATGGGTTTATCAATCTACCCCTTAATGGGTTCATCAAACAACATCTATTTTCTCACTTTCTCACTTGATATCCTACTACCCCATGTGTGGTTTTATCAAACTATTATATATATACCAATAATATTTATGGTCTCACTTGATTTTCTAGTCCTTAATGGCTTGCAATCTCACATGATAAAAGTGAGAAGAACGCTCAAGGAAGAAGTGGCATTACAAGAAGGCCTGAAGAAATAACACGATGACTAGGGTTTCATAATGAATAAGATAACCTAGCTAGTTAGGATAAACCATGGATTAATCCATGAGCCAAAAATTAGACTTTGTATTTGGTTTTTTTCTCATGTTTTGAAATTTTATGTTATCACCAATATTATGAAAATAGGTGTAATAATGGGGCAAGCCCATTTAGTTTGTTATGGCTTAGAAAATTAGCCTGAAATAGGTTTTAATATAGGCTATCCATACCTTGGCAAGAGAAGTCTGCTTGTAATTATTTCAACCCAACCTATATGCTGGAATGTATATTTCCTTTTATTTTCCAATGAAATTTATCTTTAGTTTTAAAAAAATACCCATTTTTATTGTAACATCACATAATCACTTATCATAAAAAATTTATTGGTATAAATTAGATAATATAAATACCATTTTTTTAACAACTAAAGGTTTTCTATTAAGATAAATAGAAATTACAATAACATTTCCAAGATGGAGGCCTACAGGATAAATTCAAGTAGATAAGTCCATACAAGGTCAAAATAGATAAGTCTAACATATAGGTTTCTGATCTTAGAAGGGGAAGAAAGCCTAATTTGTCGGAGACTACAACCACCTCAAACAACCTACCATATTTGATTCAAGTTGGAGAACGAATCATACCCAAACTTAGTTGTGCTTTCCTTTCTATAAACTAACCATAATTGTTGAGTCTAGTAGATGAGTGACCAACATGCTATATTTTACCCACAACATAAAAAAAAGGCACTGAAAATGGAGTGCAACAATAGTGACAACGACTAGGGTAGCACAACTGAAGAATTCAGGCGGTCACTCATGAGAAGGGAGATTAATAGCCAGACCCACAAAATTATAACACTTTTGAACACCAACTGCACAAAATCCGCAAAAACATAAGAAAGGCTACAACCATAGATATAGATCTATCACTAATATAAATAGATTTAGAAAATGAAACCTAGATTAAGCATTCTAACAAAAAAAACTGAGAAGGAGGTGATTGCTAGTTTGAAGACCAGTTACACTCTTTAAAAGGTTAAAAAAATAATTATTATGCACGAAGAGAAAACGAGAGGATGTCTTTCTTGTGAGGTGAAAATAATATTACAAATACTATTTTAATATATACAAATTTGAAACTATATATATGGGATAAAAAATTGAAACCATATATACTTTCAATCAATTTAAACATACAATTAATGACTTTATGACTCAAAATTCATCCATATTAAAGAAAAATAAAATTCAAAAACTAAATTTGATTTCTGTACTATTTCATGAATCATGGTTAAAATTTTGAGTTTCCACTATTTAAAAAGAAAAGTTTTCTACATTTTGTAAATTTAGACTTTTAAATTTGACAAGTTTTTCAATTTATTTTTAACTTACAAATTAACAATTTTAACGACTTAACTTGCTAGAAATATAAATTTTTAAATAATTTTTAATTAATTTAGGTGTTTAAATAGTTTCATTTTAAGTTATAAAAATATCATTCAAATACTTTAAATAGTGTTAAAAGATTAATAAATGTTGTATCTGCTACAGTGATATTTGCGTTGATAGTTTGTGTTTTTATCAGGGGATGGCTACTAGTTTGCACCAGTAATCATCCCCATTATCCTTTTCCTTTTCTATTTATGGTTTTATTATATAATAATATGTTTATCTCTAAGTGTGTTGTAATAATTTTATGGTTGATAGCTATGTGTTTGATAGTATTTTGGTGTAGAAGGTATAGCAAATTTGTTGGCCTCTGCTTTGTCTGTCTGGTCAAGATCGACCAGGGTTCTGCTATTGTTTTGTTGTTGGGTTTTTGGTGCAGATAGTTTGGCACTTCTACTGAGAATGCCACCTTTTGTTTTGTCAAGGATGGTAGTTCTCGTTGGGCTCTCTGCTTGCCAAAACGTCTATGGGTCTCTACCCTCATAAGGCTTTGCAAGATTGCTGTAAAGAAAAGAGATCTCAGTCTTAGTCGTCCGATTTGGAGGTCAATCTTCTTTTCTGTATTCTACTTAAGTTTGCTTCGTCAGTGTCTAGACAACGCCACCATCTCTTTCAGTCCACGACATAAGCTTTTCAAGCCAAATTGGCATTCAGCTGCACATCACTGGTCTAGAGGTCAATCATCTAGTGCTGCTGCCGCCGCCATCGTCTGGTCCCGCATATTATACTATGGACCCCTGTCCATCTTACAAGATGGACCAGGGGTCATTATACACATACCATTGTTTTTTTCTAACATCTTCTTTTTTTTTTTAACGTGTAGTGTTTCTTTTTTGGTCATTACGTGCATTGTTTCTTCTTTTTTTTTATTTCTTTTTTGGGCCTTTAATTTTTCAAATTCTTTCTAGAAATCAAAATTGATTTTTTTTTTTTGAAAATTGAGCATTAATAAAAGTTACCCATTTCCTTAAGAAATATATTTTTATTTATTTATAACTAAACTTTTTTTGTGCTGCGTGTTGAGTTTTCAAAAAAAAATTATAACTAAAACTTAATTAACTATAAATTTTTCAAATAAATAAAATATTAGACTGTAATGTTTCAATTTAAATATTTTAATAAATAATTGTTATTTATAGATAATTATAATAATATTTTACTAAATAAATCAAAATAATTTCTAAAATAAATAATTATAATTATGAGTTATGTATATCTAGAAAAAAATCTGCCCAGTCTATAGTGGATAACTAATGGACCTCCATGATTTAAGTAATGAAGCTGTAGTATTTGACTAACGAATCTGCAGGTGAAAATCAAAGAGTCTAAGATCAAAGAACCTACAGGTGAAGGTCAATGAATATGTAGGTGAAGTTTAATGAATTTACATTATTTAACTAATAAAGCTACATATTTTATCTTATAAACCTGCATTATTTAAGTAATGTACCTACATTATTTAACTAAAATAAAAAAGTAAAAGTTTATTTATTATAATTAAAAATAAAAAATTAAATAATTTTTTAATGAATAAAAATTTTATTTAACTAAAATCATGAATAAAAAATTAAATTCAACTACTATAATTAATAAAATAAAAATAAAAAATAA
>CATIWM010363206.1:0-21617 GCA_949671775.1 Mallotus repandus
GAAAAATTAAAATAAAAGAAAAAATAAAGTAAAAGTAAGAAGAGTTCATATTTATAAATAAAATGGACACTAGTGTAAATAAAAAAGGTAAAATAAATAAAAAAAATAAAAATTTGAGGTATTTTGATTAATAAAAAAAAAAAAAATGTGCCTACTTACGTAAAAATCCCATAAATATACTGCGTGACTCTTTTATACAAGTTTTGAGTTATCGTTGTTCTTTTGATAATATGGAGAATTTTATTCTTGATCATCGGAAACAACTTGTTAGTACTTCTGACCAAAAAAAAAAAAAACTTGTTAGTACAAAGCTCAGTTTTTTAGGCTAAATTGAGAGTTGATCTAGCTGCCAAAATTGTTCACTTAAATGGCACTGATATTTGATACATTAAATTACATTGATACAACAACAATCAACAATATATACTTCTTTATGAATACAGACTACCAAAATGAGTGCATTGATACTGAAATCGATGCAAGACGACCATGGAACTCGCCTGACTAAAGTTTATTTTTGGCGACCACAAATGAAGGCCCTTTATGAGTTAATACTTTTATTATATTTCATGTGTACATTTGATCATTTGAACTACTTGTAGAGATTGGCTATCTGCTCACTGTAGAGGTCCAGGACTCTGTCCCTTCGGATTTTCATTGTTGGGGTCATCAAGCCACTTTCAATCTGCAAGAAATGAGTATACAAATGAGTCAAATGGCAAAATATTTGCTTGAACACAAATGGCAATGGAGTGAAAGCAAGAACAAATTACTGTAAAAGGCTCATCCACAAGAAGTATTGGTCCAATTTGAAACGAACAACCTGATGTCCTGCTTGCATGAGTAACGAATCATTAGTTTAGCACCATGTAGGAAAAATTTTCAAACATTCTCATGGAAGATGCAGAATTCTGCTCTTACAGTTCCCGGAAGCTTTTTCCTATTTTCAGGTCCCAATTATTTTCGAGGGTGGACTAAATAGAAAACAAGGTTAAGAAAAGACTCTGTATGCAAAGCACATTCCTTCAAGATGCTACTTTTATCACACACAGCACAAGAATCATCGAAGAAACTTGAATGAAAAATACTCTCTACAAAGTATGAAAGGCTGTAAGCAGCAGAGATCAATTGTTTATGTCATCTCAAAAAAAAAAAAAAAATCTGGATGAATGAAAAGCTTGGTGTTATGCTTGTGATTACAATTTACAGCTGGCAAGGATTTATTTTAAAAAAAATAATACTAAATCAACAAAGCAACAAGATAGAATATAATGATGAATGAAAAAACTTAAGGGCTAACAGCCAGAAAATCCAAGCCATTAGAATTAGAAGGATTTTCAATTAGATCAATATTTTAATTTGCATTTGATTATACAAGACATTTTAGAATGGAGTTGACTATGGTAAAACTTGGAAAAGCATGTTCCAGAATTCCCAAATTATTGTTTTGACATATTTTATTTGCAGATTTATCAGTAGCATATCACATGCCTATTTAAGGTGAGAGAAATTCCATAGTGAGGACAGTGTCAAAAAATATCTTTTTTTTTTAATTTTATTTTCAAATAATTAAAAAAATCATTTTTAAACTAATGATTTTACAAATAATGAATAATTCCAAGTGAGCTTTTCAATCTTAACAATGTCATGTTTGCTGCTGAATTAAATTCTGTTAGAAAAAATTATTTGCTGCATAAGTAATTTGGAACTCTTGATTCATGCCATCTCAAATCCGGCCACAACTTCAGTACTCTCAAATCTGATTACCACTTTACAAGTTTAAAAAAGTTGCATAAATGTTTCAAAAAATTTAATGCATTAGCCATAACTCAAAATGGGAAAATGATTTGGAATTTTTTAGTTATTAACCCATAACCTAATGCAAAAAATACATTATCCTAACTAGCAAAGCCATTCTTTTTCCTTCCTAATTCAGATGAGATTTTCCTTTGTCTTTAGATTCCTAAAACCAATCTCCACTGAGCACAAACAGGCCATAGATTTATCTACCGTCAATCCTCAGAAAAGTCTTTTATGGTTAAAAAGTTAAATTCTCTAGCATTGACAAAAACTGTCTGAAAGCTTAGGCCTGGCCAGTTTTCTATCTATAATATTAAATATCCCCTGAATCTTTAACGATAATAATAAGAGAAAGATTCAAAAAGAAAACATCCACAAAATAATTCTCTACAAGGTCCATCTATATGAAATTATTCTCCAAGTCAAATCCCACTTCCGAATATCTATATCTAGCGTTAGCCTTCCAAGAAAAATAACATCATATAATGCAGGATGATAATTTAGAAGTATATACCAACATCCTATACTTGGCATTGGTTCTCCACACTAATTTCCAGGACTGGACTTGAACTCACCAATATATTCTAATTAATCCTAGATGACAATAGAGACCAGCAAGCGACTACAAGAAAGTTTAAGAGTCCCTATTTAATAAAGAGTAAGAAAAGAAAGGAAACAAAATAACTTGCAAAGTAACACATTATGCATTTGTTGACTTTACTATTTAGGGAACTTAGAATTCAAGACATTACCAATTCCTAAGTTCTTCATGTAGAAGGCCTGCTATTTGCTCCTTACTCACCTCAGAGGAATTGACATCTACAATGGACAACTTTTTCGCAGCTAATAGTACCTCTTCTTTATTTGGAATAATTATAGCTCCAAGACGACGTTGATCCTGCATTTTACAGATGATGATAAATGCATCTTAAACTAGACAAAAAAGCCCCTAACTACTTTGCAAAACTATCCTCCACATATACCTGGCCAACAACAACAATCTGCTGAATTAAAGGACTTCTCACAGCAGCTTCCTCAAGCTCTGAGGGCTCGACATTTTCACCTATTTCCGCCAAAAACAAAATTTAGATAGTTAAATATAACATGCTTTGATATACAATGTTTAGGAAAGAGCCTAATGAATGCCATGTTTGGCTGCAGAATAGGGTTGAACAAAAGAACCCAACACTGCAGTATACAGCATTAGATGACAACATAATTGAGTAAATAATATAAAAATAATAAGAAAAAGAAATAAATATAGAAAAGCAGCCGGGAAATCAAAATTTATTAGCCGAATCAGCCATTTTATTTATTTATTATTATTATTTTTGGTGGTGGAAGAGTTGGTCACCACATACATATAAGAAAATGACTTTATACCTGTTGAAAGAACGATGGTATCCTTAGCACGCCCCTCCAAAACAACAACACCACCACAACAACGGCTTCTCCCAAATGAATGATGAGGAGCAATCCAACCTATATCACCTGTATTTAGCCAGCCTTCCTCATCTAACACTTGCTTTGTGGCCCCAGGGTTCTGGTTGAACATCAATACAAACAAGCCATGCAATCAATACTATAAGAGAGCTAATTATTGCTTAAACTTCATATCAATTATATAATATTGGTCATAAAATGCATCCCAAATAAAAGAAAATTATTCCTAACAAAACTCAAGAATGCATCCATATGATTGGAAGTTTCAGCTCACACCATGAGGCTATTCAAAGTAAAAACAGATTCTCTACTTTAATGTTATAATTCGATTTGATTATGTTTGGTTTACTGTAATGGCCTGGGGTGGAAAATGGGCTAAGAAAAGAAAGTAGAATGAAATAGACCACTCCACGTGTCTGTCTGATTCCAGGAGTAAAAGTTAAATGACACAAATTAAGTGCAAGACGAAATGAAATTCAACATTTACTAAAATCTACAATTAACTTGTAATTTTGTACATCAGGTATGAGTCACTCAGAAGGTGCTGCTACTTAACTCTAACGAAAGAATCCAAGGACCATAGAGTGTGTTCACATTCTATACTTCTATTGCAAGAACAAGTACAGCAATGTGAGGAAGATTCATGACTATTTTGTAATAATCTTTTACTAGCATTTTGTTACACTTCATCTCTCTAACATCACTGTTATAAGCCAACTTTCCCATTTACTAGTCCCCTTGCAACTACTATAGTTGCACGAGCTGAAAGGTTCCGTGCTGTTTGGAAGCAGGAGATGATGCCAAACAAACCAGACACCATATTGGTCCTGGTTCCAAAAAACAGCTATTTAACGAAGATATACCTTGTAGTAACCTTTCATCACTTGGGGCCCCCTAACTTTCACAATCCCTTTTGAGCCATCTGGAAGAGCTTCATCAGTTTCAGCATCCACCACTTTAAATTCTGTGTGCCGAATTGGAGGCCCAATTGAGCCAAGAACCTTCAAAATTTAAATCTGTAACATTGTATGTAATACACCACTTTGTCTAAAGGTAGATATAATGCGAATAGTTGGAACTAGAACAGTGGAAGAACATAAAGAAGTTAATGTTTTGATTATGGTTGGACCACTCATGGATAATGGAAATTGTATAAAAAACACGAGGACAGGCTTGTTCAACTTCTGATAATTCTTTCAGAGAGGACAATAATAGGGACAGGAAAGATTAAATAATTTACCATGAGCGGTGCAATACATTTGGCTAGATAAATAGACCACAAACTGAAAAGGAGTAAAAGCAAAGAACATCCTAGGTTGCTAAAGATAACAAATTGATCTATAAGTTATCCATGGGTATATCAGCTTTTGTCAAAGGTTGAATTTCAATAACAATTAAATGAAATGTTCTTCAACTACCACTGTACTGTTAGCAGTATCATGAACAAACAGTGTAACCTTAGTTTTTTATTTGCAAAATCAACTCCAAAATTTCAGAAAGTTTCAAATAATGGCTAAATCTAGTCAAGTTTAACAAAAAAACGGTTAAAAAGTTCAACAATTCAAAACCTATATATACATGACTTACATTGTAAATAGGTCGCCGGGCAGCAGTAACTGGAGATGATTCTGTCATGCCATACCCATTCTGGATTTTTATACCAATTGCCTGCAAGTATTATAAACATTACTACAAGATTTCATAATCAGAAACCTCTGACCTAGGAAGAAAAGTATGACGAGCCTCTAACCTCAAAAAATTTATCAACATACATAGGTAAATTGCCACCTCCGCTTATGCCAGCCTGCAATATATCATAAGCATCAAATTATAGTTCTAACTAAGATATATTCATATTTAATGTCCAAAAGAGACAAGCAAGAGAATGGAGATTCCCTTGAAACGAGAAAAAGAAAAGAATATTTTTAGCAATGACATATATAAGAGCTGGTCAGAACTTAAAAGCCTTGCAAATCAGAATAGAAGGCAAGACATAATGTCTTTGACTTAGTCTAAAGTGTCACAAAACTAGCAGATTTATTGAACGAACTGAATGAGCCTAAGAAAACAAGGCACTAATAACCTAAAAAAAAAATGGCATATATTCACTAATATAGTAAAACGAAATAGGACCTTGGTTATTCCAATAGCTGAATGAATTTTACTGTAAACGAGCTTCTTAGCCAACATGTGTACTGGTAACAATATTGCAGCCATGATTCTTGCCCATAGACAGTCCAACATTGCAATGAGATATGATGGTTGCTTCTGAGTCCTTGTCAAATAATTTCCCTGGAATGACAGTAAAATGAGAATAAGTAATTCTGTCATAAAAATTAGAATTTGAAGTATATACCATCAGAAAGTAGGAGTCTCTATTACATTGACATAAGTTTAAGGAAGACCCTGAACATGAAAATAGTAGTATAAATTTTTACAGATATCTAATAGATTATGTGTCCATAGATAATTTTTATAGACATCTAATAGATAATGTGTCCATAGACATCCAATAGATAATGTGTCCATAGTATGTGGCCTGTAAACTGGTGAATCCCAGAATCTTTTTCTTCCATTTATTTTCAATAAAAATATGGTTCATTCACACTGTATTAATATGGTATTGCCAAAACGACAACCTCTTGCAAATGACCATAATAAAAGAAATAGTAGAGATGAATAGCAAAATCAGACAAGTAGGGAAAATGAGGAAATTTTGAATTATGCTCAAGTTTAGCTATTTTTTCTTCTTTGTCAATCCTAGTGATTCTCTAATAGTTAATGTTTATTTCCTGTTTGTAGTATACAATGTTATTTTCCCCTTGATATCTGTATTATCATATTAAGGGAAGGTTGTAATCCTGCATATATTTATCGTTCCTTTTCCATTGAGATATAAGAAAATAATAGCAGTATTTGTCTCTAAAATTCTGCAGAAATAACCATATGATTCAGTCTAATCGTATACCTAAGAAGCACTGTGATAAAAAAAAAAAGTGAATTAGTTATATGCTGTAAGAATAACTAGATTGATAATACTTTAGAAGCAGATTATAAGTTTACAACAATGTGAAATAATTACATAAACATTCTTCAGGAAATACATGAAACCTTATAAATATAGAAGTTCACATTTTCTATTGCTGTGCTATTGGTAGTAAACATAGAAAATACTTTGAAAAGTTAGAAGGTAAAGTACTCAATTTCAAACCTCATAAATTCTCCTAAATTCCATGTATGCCAAACTGAGCCTTATGAATGTAAATGCAACAAGCTTACGAATAATGGAACTTGTGGCGATCTGCTTTTGTATCCCACTGTATAAACAATATATAAAATCAAACGCTTAAACTTAAAAAAAAAAAAAAAAAAGGAAAGCTGAAAACACAAGAAAGGCAAGTAGGCATTCAATATAAAAAATTAATGAATGCTACAAATCATTAATACATCACATATTGTCATCCTAAGATTTCAACTCCCATTTAGGCCAAGCTTGCAATACATTTATAGTCTCTTGCATTAGAAAGTAACACTTGTTGTTCCTAAGTTCCTTAAAGCTAATAAAAACATAAATTAGATTATCATATACTTTATTAGCATGGCAATATAATGAGAAAAAAATTATTTTCTTGACAAGGACAGACCTGTAGAGTGTCTCATATACTAAAGGAACAGAGATCATGTAATGCGGCCGATAATGCTTGAGATCTTCCTATCAACAAAAATCATTACAATTAAAGAATACTAAATATTGTCAAAGCAGTGAATGGAGTATTAGTAAGAGGTGGCCACAAATAGACAAGATGGCGATCAAATCTTCTATGACAAGTCCAACAGTTAACAGTTTGGGCATACCTTCAGGTTTCTCACTGTTGTGTATACTTGCTCAACTCCACGAGTCATTATAAAATACTCACAAGCACGCTCATATGCATGCCAAGGTGGTAACATGCTTAGAAATCTATCCCCAGGTTCAGCAGGAACAACATCCCACAGATTATTTATCTGGAAAAACATGACACTGAAAATAGCCTCAGTAATAAGTTAACCAACCATATTCCCTTGAATTGTAACCCAAAAGAAGTGGAAAAGCTATTCCACATCTAAGACATTAAAATAAAGAAGATAACTTTAAATTACAAACATAGAAGACGAATCTAGAAACAAAATTCAAAGGTACCATAGAGAGAAAGGGGAAGGGTAAAAGAAATTATTTATGGAAGTGTACTCTTCATAGAGAAACAAGCACCAGAACCACACATTGAAAAGAATCTGTAGCAGCAGGTTGAAGGGATGCACCTATAGTTATTAGACATACGTGTCCTAGAGTCTAGGTCCAAGAAGCATGTACTGCCTTTGAGAGGTGCAAAAGAAATAAAATTTGCTTCAAAATTCTAAATTTTAATACTGCATATGCCTAAGACGGTTAAAATATAAGACGTAATAGTCAAAACTACATTCACTTAGATTTAACAATCCTGTCTCCTGTAGGACATTAGACCCCATATTTGAGCCTGAGGATGAACATTGAATGACTATTTCAGAAATACTTTTACCCAGTATTTTTTGCATTACCATAAAATAAATTGAGTACTGCAACTAATGAAATTTTGGAATGCTGGTTAGCTGTTTTAGAAGAAAATGCTTGAAAAGGCCAAACCATTTGAGAGAGCTTAAAAAATGCAGAGGCCATTTTGACCGTGAATTTCCTAACCTTGTGAACACATTGTGTAAAAGTTGCTTCTGTATGTAATAGGCCCTATATCACCATCTTAAAATCCTTAGAAACATCATTATGCCCACAATTCATGAACAAAATGTCAAAAACACCCCCTAAATTTATCAGTAATATTTTCTTTTAACTTCATATCAAATTTAATAGGTACGTCCAAAAGTTCTTTCATATTTCATCAATAAAAAGATCTTCTACCTTTCCTATGAAATTTAACTAGTGCAGTAAAAATCAAATCAACTAGCTTCTCAAACCAAGGTAGCATTATGTTGATTGTGAACAATATGTTCAGCAAGAAGTCAAGAAAGATTTTGTTGCTGGATGAACCCCCAACTAAGTAATAATGAGGTGAAGTTCATGAAACAGTATATTAAAATATATCAAAAAAAGAAGCAAATCACGTTAAAACTAGTTAATCATGAACAGGAAACATGATTGCAAGAAACACCTTAGCAGCACATGCCATAATAAAACCATGGAGAAACAGTAATAAAGAAATTGTGGACGTCCTAACAGCATAGATTTATTCACCTTACTAAAGATGCTAAGAGGAAAGAAAGAAACAGTAAACTGACCTGGTGCAACAAATTCTTATGTGTAAGCATAACACCTTTTGGATTCCCAGTGGTTCCACTAGTATAAATAAGTGTAGCAATATCATCTGAGCTGATTGTTTCATAGATGTAGTGTTGCTCTGCAATTAAATTGTTACATGGAAAGTTGCATAGAGCTTATTATAAGAAATAAAGCAAAAAAGAACTTTGTTTTAAATCCAGAAGAAATTCAGTACAACTAGACAACCTACATTTTGACTTCCCACAGTATGCTGAAAGCCAATTTCAGGTTAATACTTACTAAAGGCATTCATAATTTGCACTAGTATTACAACGTGACATGTAATTGGGTGGAATCCCCTTTTCAACATATGCCTACAATAGTATTACAAGGAGATACATGTATTTATTATGTGCGGTCATACTCAAGTTAGTAACAATGATACACATAACTAACAGGAGCCTCCATTACACTCCTTTTAATGAAGACCACCATCTCACTTAAGTGATGAAATCAAACTTATTACAAGTACTAATTTAGGTGCTGAAAGTTTTTATATGTTGCATTTTTAAATCAATTGCTGATTTACTATCAATGAACCTGTTTTGCTAATTTCTGAAAAGTTCACATTATATCCGACCATGAACATCACCTTTCACCACAACATTATGATTTGCAACAGCAGAATCGGATTCAGACCTTTGCATGAGAGCATGTTAGAAAAACATACTCAAACTGAAAGAAAAGAAACATAAAGAAAAGAAACATTGAAGTGAAGTACATGCATTTAGTCCATTCCATAATTGTGGAAGCTAAGATAACATTCTTCATGAAAATTAATAAAAGAGCAAAAAGGCAGAAAGTCATATATGTAAAGATACCACTAAATTCAAATGGAAACAAGCCAGCCAACTCGTGTAAACAGCAAGTTTACAAACCTTACCAGATATCTAACTTGTTGCACTAAAAACCACGGACAGATAACATGCTTATATTGAAAAACATACTAAATAATTTTCATAAACATATAATTCAAAACAAACTTAAAATTTGTTATCAGAAAACTTCATATCACTATCTAATGATAATTTCCATATCCAAAAATAAAGAAAAACAAATAACTTTTTTTTTTTTGTAGAATACGATGGCATGGGAAATTTATCAGTCAATGAAAGAATGAGAACTTCCTAGAAAAATGCATATTGAATTTGCAGAAACAGCTGACCAACTTACGAGCATCATTGGAATCAAGCAAGGCTTTACGGCTCTCTTGTCCCAAGTCTAGAATCTCATTGTAACTAAAAACAGGTATGCCATCCATTCCATTAATAGCTAGGCATGATTTCTCTCCCCAAAGTAAAATGATAAAATTGATGACTGAATTGGATGAAAATGTTTCTGCAATTCGATTGAACAATTCAGGACTGTCCACTGCAAGTGCCACACTGTAATAATGAGGTTGAAAAAAAAATCATCAATATCACCCATGCCATTATACATTGAAGCGGAAAAAGATAAAATAAATAAACCTGCATTCCAAGGATTCATTTTATTAACACTGAATTGAGCAATGATACAGGAAAAACAGACATATTCAAACAATTTAAGCATGCACATTGAAGGGGAAAGAAAAAACAAGGATAAATAAACCAACAAAAACACATTCAGATGGTTCATTCTATCAATCAATCAAAAGAAATATATGCAAACAAGCTAAGCATATGTATAGAATTCTTGGTTAATAAACAACATTATTCTCTTGCAATCAACAATTACCACCACAATAAATTCAAAAATTGAAAAATATAAACTTAGATAGAGGTTTGGGAAAAGAAATTGATCTCTTTTTTGTATCAATTTCCAATGATATATCAAATATTCAAAAAAAACAACAAAGAAAAATAGAAATGTGCAACGCAAATAGCAGCAAATTTACACAAGAATGAAACTCTATAAAACTGATATTGTATTTAATTTTGGGCAGATTTTATTTTACATTGGAGTTTAAATGGAACAAGGGTATTGATTGACAAAGTCCTTTGATCTACTTGCAAGAAAAAGGTCATATTCAAAGTTGCTGAAAATCCAGAATAAATCTTCAGGACGGTGATTTAGTATAGAGTAGGAAGCCAGCTCAAAGTCAAAATGCTTCCCTTTCAACACCCCAGTTACAACTTGTAATTATTTCTATTCAATTTCTTCGTCACCTCCCACCTTCTTTTATCTTTGATTGGCCTTAGGACTTTTATCTTTTATCTTTTATCTTCAATTTCTACTTATTGAATGCATTTGCAGATTCAAACATCTCCATAATTCTCCTCTAGTGTATCATATTTGACATGTCAAGGTTTAGTTAACATACTATTATCCATCAAAGAGCCCATAGCAGGGAAGAGCAAGTGAACATGCTATATTGCTAAAATGACAATCATGCTGGTTAGGAATCATGCTACAACTTAGACAAAAGCAATACCAGACAGGATGAAATTGACAAAACAGAATAGAAAACTTGAGAAATAGAAGCTTAATTCATGTCTTTCATTCAGTGTATAAACATATTTATATACAAGTTCTAGGAGACACTACATTAATTTGTATGATTGAGACACTACATTAATTAGTATGGTTGAGACACTACATTAATTACAGGTCTGATTGTCATAATGCAGATCTGATTGTCAGAGTACAGCAGAATCGGATATTATTGGGTCTGATTGTCAGAATGTATTCTGATTAAACAGCCTGTAACCAGCTAATTCCTTTGACAGAAATAAATATCAATCAATTTCCAGTACTTTGATATGTTTGTGCTACGAACTTATGTGCATTAAGAAGCTTTAAACTTATGGAGAACTGAAGGTTTTCTGAAAAAAAAAAAAAAGTCATGCACAATGGAAATCAGAGTTCGACGTATAAATGTAAAATTTTTTGAAAATAGAAAATGGAAAATTTGTTTTCTGTTTTCTAAAGTTATAAGTCTGAAAAACAGGTTTTAGAATGTTCACCAAAGGGAAAATATGGGTGCCTCATCAATTTTTTTTCTTTCATTCTTATCCAGTGCAAATTTCTTTCAAATAACTTGGTGCCACATAACACCTATATCAGGCGTCTCTTCTTTTCTCTTTCTTGTTTTAAATCAACTCATGGTTCTTTTCAACATTATGTAATATTGCAGTATTTGTTCACTTTAGAGATTAGTAACTTTGATTTATTTATTTTTGAAGTACCATTTACGTTTACTTAACATACTACGTCATAATTAATAATCTTTTTCCTTTTTTCTCAATTTTATACATTATAATTTGTCTCGATGTCTTGTGGTACTCTTTGATCATATTTTTTTATTTTTGTGACAAAGAAAATTTTACATTTTTTGTTTGATGTGTAATTAGTTACATATTAACTTTTTCAGTAAACAAAAAACAACCCTTTTACTGTAAAAAAAAAAAGTTTAGAAGAACATGTTTAATAAAAATAATTTCTTATTATTGATAAAGAGAACATTTTTTCAGTTTTTCAAGAAAATGAAAACTATAAAATTTCTATACAAATATATTGCATATATAATTGTGCTGGAGAAAATTTCTATACAAATATATAAAAGCTGAATATATTTAACTATTGAAAAAAAATTCAGTTTTCTAAGTTCGAAAATAATTTTCTAGTTGTTAAACAAATGAAAACAATATCATAGTTTTCTAAGAAAATGAAAACTAGAATTTTCAATGAACACTGAGAATGGAGAAGAGTTTTCTGTTTCCACAAGTAAACCAGCCCAGAATGTTTCAATCTAGTAAAAAATCAGACAATCTTGTGGCTCTAATATTTCTGTTCCAACTTTAATTTATCTTTGTATCACCATGAGCACTGGCAGTGAAGAAATAGCATCTACATGGGATCTTTTTAAAATTTAATTGAGCTCTGGATTTGAAACTCAAAACCTCACAAGTCACAACCCTAGGCATAACTCCAGTACACAAAATTAGAATGAGGAGCTATGATGAAAGGGTGGAAATACAGGTTCTGACCAGATAAGGAATGAATACATTCATAGGAAGGTGGACATGGCAACTATTGAGGAAACACCAAGTGATATAAGATATATTTTAGAAATGTGCACTGCAGACCAACAAATATGTAGCAATAACAGAACCTTGGAATGGGAAGCAATTCTATAAAATTTCAAAATGTGATAGTAAAGACATCTAAAGCCCTAGAATATATTTCCTTTCTGCCTTACATCTCCAGTTTCACCTTCCCATTCTCTCCCTCCTTTTCAATCTCCCTTCTTGAAGGTCCTAGAGCATTTTTTTTCTCTGAACAGTAATTTATCTATACTAAACCAAGTTCATTGATAATTTCTGAATATCACAAACAATAGAAAGTAGAGAAAAACAAATGCAGAGAAAGGGTTCCTTCTTCTCAAACCTTTCAGAGTGATTGTATATTTGTAATAGCTCTTCAACAGATGATCTAGATCCCCTCACAACATTAATCGCTCCCATAGCCATCATACCTTGGACAGTAAGCAGTATAAAACTTCAGTAGTTCATATAAAGATAACATGAGAAGTGGAGAAAACATTTTATCTTTAAATAAAAGTATGAAAGAAGAAGTCAATTGCAAAGTGAAGCTCATGGACACAGTAACATAGAACACATACAGTTGCATGCTTAAATTACCAGATGTCAGCTTGCTTTTTCTAAACTGAAAATTGTCACATGGAAGATGGAAAATTAGCCCCAGGATTGTGTGCTGATATGTAATAATGCTTCGCGAGTTCTAAGACAAACAAAATTTGGAATAGTTCCTAACTTCTCCATGCTCAGAAATAAGGAAAAACTTTCCCCACTTAGAGAGCTAGTACAAGAGCTTTTTCATTGTGAACTTTATATATCTTATGAAAAAGAAGACTACCTAACGTTCAGAAAGGGCTCAAAAATGGTTTTTGCAGTGTTAGATGCAATAATACAAACAAAAACTACAAACTAATGTTCTTTTTGTAAAGAGATGCAAAGGGAACCAATAAAAATCATCAACACAAGAAACTGCTAACCATACGTATTTCATTAGCAGCAACAACCAACTAGGACAAGTAAAATACCAACAGACACTCCAGTAAGTATGCTCACTCAATGCGTTGTGCACACACATCCAATATTTGGAGGGAAGAATATTGCAACACGGAAAACAAAGGCTTCAAATAATTTTAATAATATTTCAAAGATGATTGAGATTGCCAATGTACCTTGATCTGCTACAAGCCATCGAGAAGAATTATCAGCAAAAAGAGCAAGTTTCTCATAGGGCTTTACGCCAATAACTCGTAAGCCTTCAGAAAAATTTAAAATTTCCTGTTCCAACTGCAATGATGGAAGGAAAGAGAGAAAATTTTGATTAGGAATATGCTAAAATGCAAGTAAATTGTTGTAAAAAAAATATTGAAAGAACCAAAATAAAAACATTGAAAGAAGTATAAATCACCAGCAGGAGGAAACAAAATTTGATTTTCCACTCAATGATGATTTTACAGTTAAACTAAACGAACATGTTAGTAGATGTCCAAAAGATCAACCTAACATAAAATTAAAGGGTATAAATATGGCAAATTTCTTTATTACCCATTTGGTAAACATATAGGAATACTTGGTAGCTTATATTGTTACCAGCACATATGATAATTATAACATAATCCAATTACTTCATTTATTAGCATGCACAATGGCAAATGGTAAAAGCTGAAGGCAGAGTTCCTTCATTAGTTCAGTTATTAAAGTGTAAAGAATATAGATATTTTGGCAGCAGACATCTGATAAACTATTATAAATGCATAGTCTCAGAGATTATTAGTATTAAATTTCTGTGAATCTCACAACAGAAATATTCAATTTGACCTCAAGTTGTTCTAATTATCAAACCCTTTCCCATTTGAGTTCTTTCTACTCAATACATGGTTTTGGAGTGGGCTCATAAGAAATAATTGCATGAACCAACTGCTCTCGCGATTTAGTTTCTCTACATGGTTTTGTAATGGACTCATCACAGGTGTCCACCAGTACTCCAATATTTCATTCATGAAACTGAGATGGCACATAGTTACATGTCAGAAAAAGCATGCCAAAGCTGGTTCTAATGCCTAAGCACTTATTTAGCTGATGACGAAAAGCTTGTTTGGGAACTTTTCTAGAACATGCTAGCCTTCTCTTTATGCTATTTAAACAGGAAAATAACATGATTGTATCCTTTTATGGAGCAGCAGAAATTTTGAACATTTTGGCTTTGCTGGAAAAGCTACCTTGATGTCCTTTGGAGCCACTAGTTTCCTTTTGTGTTCTTATCAGTTTACAATTTCATTATATCTTCTATTTTTCTCTGGACTTTAGATCCTTAAAAGGATTTGGAGTAGCCTTCAAACATTTTCATGTCTTAAAGACTTACAGTCAATTTGAGTCAATAGATGCTCATGTTTGTAATGCTCTAATATTCAGATTTCAGTCAATGCCATCTTTCATCATGCAATGTAATTTAATCCTATGTGTAATACAACCAAACAATTTTGGTGGGTGATGACTAATGAAACCTCAGCCTCTGATTCTTGTTCAAATTTGAACCATCACTGCTCTACTGTAGTCTGTTTTCCTCCTGCTACTTATTTGCTTCTGCTTTGGCTAAATTACTTGTTTCTGCACTGTATACATTTCCAGTGAACCCAGAACTAAGCTCATGCTATTAGACTATCAGTCTGAGTCTGGAAAACCATCCTACATCAAATTGATTGCCAAAACCTCCTTTCATTTTCCATTTTTTTTTACTTTCCATTGGAATTTGTTGAAAAGTTATCTTTATTGTATTTGTTGCCACTACATGTAGCTCCAAAAGAAAGTGTCCTTATATCTGAACCTCTTCTAACTGGAATCCAATTAGTTATATCTGCAAGGGTCGTTATGGAATTATTTTGTGTTCCTCTTCTACTTTGTTGTTGACTTCAAGATCTACTAAGCAACTCAATCCTTCTGTATTCAACTTCACCTTCTGTTCCTGGATTTGACCATTCTTTTGGCATGCATTAGAACAATTCTATTTCCACAGCAACAGTGACTTCCAACAGTATCACAGAAGTAATAACTTCAATCAAGGCTTAATCCCAAACAAATTTGGTCTGGGTCAGCTATATCTAGTTTAGCTAAATTCCATCTGGTTTAGAGCTATATCTTCAAAGATAATAATAATAATACCTATCTAAGTGCGAGTGTTGGTTTGGTAATTCCCTTTCAAAGGCTTGCGTCATGGCATCCCAGTAGGGATGTCATTATAAATTTCATTGCAAGTATGAGCATTATATATACATGGATTCTTCCTAAAATAAAAAAGAAAAAGAAAAACTAATCTTCTTGGCCACAGAGATAATTATAAATTGTCTTAGCGTCTCTGCTGAACTTCCCACACTTCAACCTTCATAAGCAACTATCCTCTCCTTGGAACTTTCTGACAAATTTCTCTTGTCAACATACTCTCTCCTACATATTTATTCTCTCCTCTCCTTGGAAGAACCAATTTTTATGCAACTCAAAATTAACACCAAGGCAACAACCTCATAGAAATCCTCTACAAAATAATCTATGTTTTCAGTTCAAAATAAAAAATAATCTATGTTTAGTTAGAAATTCAAGACATACCTCAAACAGTCTCTATCTTGGCTCAAAAGGAACTCTTTTTTCTAGTGGTAACTACTAACTATCTAGTCTTGAAAAATAATACCAGGCTTTGTTCATAAGGATTATTTAAGATTACACTTGCCGCACGTAACATATTAATATATAGTATCTCCGATTAGTCATTAATTTCAATCAAAAGAGAATCTCATCCTAATTACTTAACTAAGACCAAACACCAAAAATGGTGAAGGTAAGGACATAGATACATTTGAATTATAGGTTTGGTTGCATATGTTCATTTGACAACTGTTCTTTGCATTCTTAAATTTCTTATTCACCAACTTTCTTTCTCTTTAAAATCCATGTTAATTGCTAATAAAGAAAAGCCAACCATGCTAACAGTGCATAGTTCTATCTATTTAACTACCTGCGAACAATTTTGTAAGTAATGATATCAGTCACTATTACAATGTTATGCTATCAAACCATACCATTAAGTTAAGTTGCATGTCTTCTCCCAAGAGGAAAAAACAATATTTAAAATGGAATACCTTGTTATAAAAATTAAATAAAAAACTACGTTTCAATTTAAAAAAAAAAATTAATTCTAAGATGATGGTATAACAAACAGTTTCCTTTTTTCTAAAATGGATAATTAGCTCTTAGTACTTAGAAATAGGGTTAATGAAAATCCAAACCTTTAAGCCAATTTTCATAAATACCCTACTTTTTATTTATGTCAATTATATATAAAACCATAATGTTAATTATGGCCAAGCCTAAAAATTATACACACACACACTCTCAAAGTGGCATATAAAAGTGTAAGATCCAAAAGAAAAATTATAAATCCAATTTTCATAGACAAATTTTTAATTAATATTAAAAAAAGCAAAAGAGAGGAAAAAGAAGAGAAAATGCCATGGCATCTATTTGAGAATTTTGATACATCTTCTTAATTTCTAGCTAGGCTACAATAAACATCAATAATTTTACATGCTTAAAGAAACCCAGACAGGTAGGCCATCTCAAATAATGTCATATCTATGTATGTGTCTATGAATTCCTTTTCATATCCATACAAAACCACAAGCCATTGCAAAACCATGTATAAGACAGAATCCCATAATTAACGTGGAATATTTCATCATTAACTCAAATATGTCAAGAATTAAAGTTCAACTGCTTATAGAATTCAAATACTGTTAATGCAAATGTTAATTCACATTAAGGCACAATTAACTGCACTCATATTCCAACAGGAAACAGAAAAGCACAATATGAGAGTATAAGTCAGAAACATATAATAGTAAATAAGATGAAACGATGAGTGCGTGTACAGTAAGTCTTAATTTGTTCAAAAAAAAAAACAAAAAGATGAAACCTGATTATAAGTGAAATTCGTAGGTGGATCATGATATGGATCAAACAATGCAATCCTATCACCATATTTCTCAGCTGAAGTTCTCCAAAGATCAGGAACTGCTTTCCACTCATCAGATGCCAAAACACCATTTCTTCTAAGCAATGCCTTCTCCAAATAAGGTGAGTACCTTTTCACTTTCTTTTCTTCTTTTTCCTCAACCTGCAATACCAAACAAAAGCATATCTTTTTTTGTAAAAAAAATAAAAAATAAAACTCAATCCTACCAACTTGAAACTGAGACGTGATTTTGCAGGAATTCAATTCAAATGAAAGAGAACTAATTAATTACCTTGGATTTACAATAAATTCGGAACCCACCAACCGAAAAGAGACTGCTACTGTCTTTTCTGAACAAGATCCTGTCACAGTTCTTGAAACGATCAAAACCATGACTGGAGATGAACAGATTAGTTGCAGCAGAAACCATTCCCATTCTGTTCTGAAAAGAATAGGAAGAAGAAGATGGAGAAAGTGTGGTGAATGGTATCAGTAATCCCGATATTCCCATTTCTGTGATATAATTACACAAATTTCATGGAGTAAATCTTGGCGAGGTTAGCGAGAAGGAAGAGATGATGATAATGCTGATGATGATTATGATAAAGAAGATGCGAAATGGTCCGGCACCTTAATTTGTTTAAAGTGTTAAAAAGAGTACAAGGGTGCGTAAATTAAAGAGACCCCAAATGACAAGTGGAGACAGATACGGTCATAAATGGTACCCAATTCCAAGGTTGTTTTTTTTTTTTTTTAAACAACCAATTCCTACGTGGTTTAATTTCAAAGTCAATGTTGGACTCCACGAGTTAGCTATTTTCAACTCTTCATTTACAACAAGTTTGGAAAGGAAGGAAAGAAAATAGAATGAAAAAAATTAAGAAAAGTAAAGTTTTTTTTTTTTTTTTTAGATTTGAAGGAAAATAATATAGGGAGGAAGAAAAGTTATGGTATTTTTTTGTTGGAAATATAAAATAAAAAAATAAGTGTGTGATATTTTTACTATTATGCCTATATACTAAAATAATAAGTGAAGAGATATATTATACAATAAGGGTAAACTTATAAAATGAAATGTATAGTAACATTTTTCTCTCTTTTTTTCTCATTTTCTCTCCAATTTGGAGAGACAAGTTGGAGAGAAAAATAAAGTTAACTTTTCTTCCTCCCTACACTTTCCTACCTCATTCCAAACAAGAAAAAGTGGTTTTCCTCCTTCATTTTCCACCCTTATTTTCTATCCTACCTCCCCTCTTTCCTTTCATTTCAAATATAGTGTTAATATTCTAAAAAAAAATAATGTCATATATTTCATTTTAGTACCAGATTTCTAATTTTTCTTTTCAATTACTGAAGTTCTATTTTTTAAGTTAAAGTAATTCGAACATATCCAATCAATTTTAGCATATATGACAGCTTGAATAAGCATATTCTTAGTATATTCATCACATAAACATCCTAGTAAGAAGTCTAATCATCTTATGACTCCTAGAAAATAAAATTACGAAAGAAAACAAAATTGAAAATGCAAAAACCCTAATAAAAGGACAAAAATGACTTTAATAAAGATAAAACAAATTAAAAAGGAAAAAAATCCCTAAAATGACTATGTTTCTCTTCATTCATCTTCTTTGACAATGATACTTATTGTTTGACAACGTATCAGTGAGAAGAATTCAAGAAGAAGAACAAAGTATCGATGTCAAACAACAAGTATTGCTATCAAAGTAGAAGAACGAAGAGAAATAGTCATTTTAGGGATTTTTTTCTTTTTAATTTATTATTCCTTAATTAAAGTTATTTTTGTCCTTTTGTTAAATTTGTTTTTGTCATTTTATTAGGGATTTTACATTTTTAATTTTGTTTCTTTCATAATTTTATTTTCTAGGGCCCAAAGATGATTAGGCTGCTTACGTGGCAAACATATTAAGAATATGTTTATTCTGGCTACCACATATGCTAAATTTGATCAAATATGTTCGAGTTACTTTAACTTAAAACAAAAATACAACATATTAACTAAAAAGAAAAAATTAAAAATATGGTACTAAAATGAAACATATGGCAAAGTTAAGGTACTCTTGGTGCAATAGACCATATATAAACATATGGCAAAGTTAAGGTACTATTAGTGCAATAGACCGTATATATATATATATATATACACACACACATACATATAGGTATACATATAAAGGATCCTATGATCCTGAACCGATCTTACCTAGGATCACAATTCCCAAGTTTGTTTATGCAGAGCAGATCTAATTATATTAGTGTCTATAATTGATTTCTTTTGTTTAATACTAATTGATAGGGCCTCATCGGTAGTGCATCAAATAGAAGGGAGAAGGGGAAGACTGCCCGTGGCTAAGAA
Source organism: Mallotus repandus (assembly GCA_949671775.1). Taxonomy (NCBI): domain Eukaryota; kingdom Viridiplantae; phylum Streptophyta; class Magnoliopsida; order Malpighiales; family Euphorbiaceae; genus Mallotus; species Mallotus repandus. The sequence continues at coordinate 19,986 of CATIWM010363206.1, forward strand.
GGCTCCTCCCAGGCAATTCCCCACCGATTCAAGAATATATGTATACATATACATATATATACATATATATATATATATATATGTGTACAAATGTATTGTCACGACCCGAACTGAAGAATCGTAACCGGCACTAGAGATTGGGGATACATAAGGTAACTGAATCCCGTAGCAAACCTTAAAAATTTTTCACAGAATTAAAACAACACACTTAACAATAAAATAATAAATGCACAATATTATAAAAACATAAAATAATATTTTTTTAAATACAATATTTCAGTTCAAACATAATATTCAAATACAATATAAAATACTTGTAATACAAATCTGAAATTTAACTACTGCGGTGTCTAGAATTTAATTACACAGTACACAATCTAAATTAACATACATAATGCTGCCAGTGAAGAACGAACTCGGCGCAAAGGAGGAATACTAATAGACTGACTGTGAGGTTTTGAAAAAAAATAAATTGAGGGGAATCAGACCTTACTGAGTGAATTAATTTTATAAAATGCATGCTGATTTTAAAAACCAGTTATTAAAATTCTTTCTAAAATAAAATAGAATAAAATAATTATGATTATTAAAATCATTTACTTTCTACGATAATATTATATCGAGTCTCTTTAAAATTTCTTAAATCAATTTAATATGAAATCTCGTATAAAACATTTAAAATATTTATTTTGGTGGAAAATTGGTAGAACCCTAAACCATTATTCTAATAGCCTTTCAGCTCTCTTAATCCAAGTGACTGTCGTCCCGAGAGCAAAGCACCAACCGAGTTACTGCCACAGTCATTTCACTTATTCCATATTGGATGTCCCGAGAGCAATGCATCAACTGAATTACATCCCTTTTTCATATCATTACCAGCCCGAGAGCAATGCATCAACCGAGCTCAATCATATACACATATATCATATACTAGATATTACCTGTGCGCACGTGATCCTAGTGATACTCACTAGGTTGCACATTCTACCATTATCTCCAAATCAAATTTGGATTATAATTATTTAAATCAAATAAATAAATAATTCATAAAAATGAATAAATAAGCAATTTAATAAATAAATAATCATATTGAATAATTTATCTCGCAAACATGCTTTATTTTAATTACTAGAAAATTTCATTTAAACACACACAACACACATCTTATAAAATCAACTCACAGGTGGAGCATGTCGGGCGACGCGTTCTCTGCTGCCCTTGTGCTACTGCTCATGCCCTGGAGTTCTCTAAAATAAATAATATTTATTTAAAATATGCTTGTAAAATAATTAAATGACTTCATGAAATGAAGGAATGACGAAACTGACTCGATTTAAGACACAATGCTAATTAGACTTAGAATTACGACACAGGTCGATGTAGCTTTATGAGAAATCTACCGAAAATTCGGCAGAATTTCCTTTGTAAAATGGACAACCCTCTTGTAAACACCCGAATTTATTTTGAAAATTTTAAAATATATTTTGAGAATTGCAGTGTTAATAAATATTTTATTAATACTGAGATTATTATTTTGTGAAATTAAATTTGAATAATTAGTGATGAAAATTATTTTAATTATTAGTTTATAAAAGTGGGTTAATTTTATTTTAATAAAATTATTTTATTGTG
>CATIWM010363253.1:0-12035 GCA_949671775.1 Mallotus repandus
AAAACAACATCACATACTACAACAAGATGTAATACTACTGTAGCATCTAATAAAATCAAGAAATATGACAGTTCAAAATTTACATAAGTCAGCCGAGGAACAGCGAAGAGTACTACTAGTAGGGGTCTGACGAGAAGAATCCTGCAAAATAATTGAGGGGGGTCAGACCTCACTGAGTGAATCATTATTATATATATATGCATGTAACCTAATGCACGTACACACAAGCATCAATAATAATATTCGTATATTTATATTTATATAAATATACATACAATCCATACAAATGCTTGAAAATATTTTTCAAGATTTATTTTGTTGGAGGATCGGAGCAGAACCCTAAAAAGTTCGCATCCTCAAATCACATAATCCTTACTTGCCATCAGGCTCACTTAAATACCAAAATATTTCTCTTTTCCAAATTGACAGTGGACTGGCCCCGATACACTGAGTCAACCGAGCTCCCGCAATTTCACTGCCGGCATGACTAGCCTTGAGACATTAGGTCAACCGAATTACAGCAGTCACACTTCTCAACAACAATTCTCAATATATCATTTAATCATCAATCAATAAAATCATTTCCTAACATCTAACATACTGTTGCACAACAACCTATTGTAATCCACTAGGTGGCACGTTCTACGGCTATCCTCCAAAAATATTTTATTCTAAATAAATAAATATTTCATATTAAATAAAGTATTGAAATTATAAAAAATATGCACGATATCCAAAATACACAAATACTTATGGCATTAATATATATAAAACATGTATATATAATAATGCGATAATAACAATAATTAAAATGAATGCAATATAGCATATGGAAATTCACATTTATTTAAAACATGGATGCCAATAATATATTTCTACATGTCATGCATACATATAATAATAACTCACAGGTGTGTGCTCCTCTACTTCGGTTCGACTGCCCCGGTCCGGAAGGCCTAACTCGCGGTGCAACGGAGTCGAAACTCAAAACAGTTTGAAGATTTGAGAACCTCGGAGGATGAGCTTCCAATAAAGACTAACATCGCCAGCTGAGGTGGCCGGAGGCAGCGCCGATGGGTCAAAATCTGATCCGGCGAGAGAGAGAAAAGAAAAGAAAAAAAAATGGGAAGGAAGTGAAGGCTGTCAGCCGGAGGAGGAGGGGCTGAGCGGCGACGTGGCTGTGATATGAGCCACTGGTGGTGGTTCTGGAAGAAAGAGGGAAATAAATATGCAAAGAAGAAGAAAAAGAAGAAGAAGAAGAAACCAAAATTTTTTTTAATAAAAGACAAAAATTAAAAATAATATAATAATAAAATATCTCTAAGTTTTTTATTATTTCCTCTAAAATACACACATAAAAATTTTAAAGTTTATTAAAATACACTAAATCAATAATAATAAAATAATATTAAACACCAAAATTTAAATTAAATTTCACTAATAATCAAATATCAAAATTAATAAAATATTTATTAACACCGTAAATCCCAAAATTTAATTTTATAATTTATAAAAATTTCAGGTTATAACAAAAATAAAATAATTAAAAGAAACATTTTATAAATATTAATTCAGTTGATAGAAATATAATTTTGATTGAAGGGTATTAAAGTCATTGTATCTAATATAAAGATTTAAATGGAGTGCATTTATAAATGAAGGAAGCGCAAAAATCTCTACCCTATATATATAGTAGTAAACAACGACATATTTTACACGTAAATAAAAAAAAATTTTAGACTCGTGATAGTAAATAAATTATTGATAATATATTTTGATATTATTATTATTATTAAATAAAAATTTTAAAAATAATAAAAATGTTATTTATTTATATAAAAATTTGATAGTAACTTAATATAGTTATGATTCATTGCATTTTTTATAAATTTTTATTTAAATAATTATATGATATTTCTTTAATATTTTTTATAATTAATATTTTTCTTAACTTTAAACTAATTTTATATAAAACAATGTTAACGTCATAATTAATCATAAGATACTAAAAAATCATTAGTTATTTTCTTAATAAAAATTTTAAAATAATAGAAAGTAATATTTTCTTTATATACAAATTTAAATATTACAACCTCATTAAATGTCACGACTCAAACTCAAGGGTCACAACCGGCATTAGGGAATGGAAATTCACATGAATCTGAAACTCGTAGCAAGCCTTACACACAATTTAGAACAAAAGTAATCATAAAATTATGTCAGAATTAAATCTTTTCTTATCAAAAGAAAGCTTAAAGAAAATCATTCATAATTACCATCATAAAATATTTAAACGTACAATTCAAGTACAGAACGTCTGTTAAAATTTTCATAACACCCAAAACCACAAGTACATACTACTACTGCAGCATCTAACAATTGCAAAGAAAAGTTATATTAAGATTTACATAAGTCAGGCGGTGAAGAATGGGTCTAGCGAAGAGGACGATTATCAGAGGTCTGTATAGAGACATCCTGAAAAATAATTGAAGGGAATCATACCTCACTGAGTGAATTAATTTTATAAAATGTATCCTGATTTTTTTAAAACAATTATTTAAAAACCTTTTTAAATAAAATAAATATAAATTTTTAAATCCTTAAAATTCTCAAATAATATTTATACAAAATCCTTTCCAAAATCCATGAATCTTATTGATATAAAATTCTCAAATGAAATCATATAAATTAAACACTTAGTGAAAAACATGGTAGAACCCTAAACCATCAACTTCAATAGCCTTTAGGCTCTCTTAAATCCAAATGAATGTCATCCCGAGAGCTCAAGCTCAACCGAGTTACAGCTGCAGTCCAGTCACTTGAACCATTTTACGATGTCCCAAGAGAACAAGCTCAACTAAGTTACATCAATATTCTAGCCCAAGAGTACATGCTCTACCGAGCTCAATTATAACTCTATTCAAGAGAATAAGCTCCACTGACCCTAAACCATAATACTGCTCGAGAGAAACTGCTCCACCAAGCCAATTCAAACGACTTAACATACCCAAGATTTTACTAGTGCGCACGTGGTCCTAGTGACACCCAGTAGGTAGCCAATTCTACCATTTCTCCAAAACACGGTTATATCATAAATAATTAAAATAAAATGAAATAAAATAAAATGAAATAAAATAAAATGAAATGAAATTAACAAAAGCAGCTTCATAAATTCTTTGGCAACATTATAATCAACATATATGTTCATTGTAATATTCATATTCGAAATTAATTTATAAGCGCAACTATGATAATATATTTATGGTGCATATATAAAATGATATAAAATAAAATAAACCCAACTGATGCATCTTCCCAAGAATTATTTTCGAAAATAGAGTAAATATATTATGCATGTGACAAGATTTATAATCTTAATTAAATGTATATATATAATCAACTCTTATACTATAACTATCCCATAAAAATTGTACTTCAAATATTTGCAACAAACATTTTATAAAATTAACTTACAGGTAGAATGCGCTCCTTAGTGCTGACTCAATGGGCCCTGTCCTTAAGGCCCCATTTTTGGTATGGCTCCGATCGAGGTGGTTGCCATCATGGATCAGGAAAATTGATTAAGGGGAAACATTGCCCAGAAGGAGACGAATCCAACGAGACTGACGGCAAAGTTTAGTGACATCAGAGGCGGCGATGGCGGCCATTTTTCTTCTCGGCTCTTAAAGAAAACGAAGGAAGGAGGGGAGGAAGGATGACCAGCCAATGGTGGATGGTTGTATGCGACATCTGGAGTTGCTGGCGATGACCGACGGTTGGTGATTGGTGGCTGAGCAGAGGTGGTGGTGGCTGGTGGTGAGTCAGGAGGGAGAGAAAAGAAAAGGAAGAAAAAGAAGAAGAAAAAAGAAAAAGGAAAGAATTTTTTTTAAATACATATAATATTAAATTAATAAAAATTCCAACCCTCAAAAATTTAAACTCTACCGCCAATTATATATATATATATATATATACATATCTTAATAATTTATAAGGATTTATAAAAATATTCATTTAATAATAGTTTCACAAAAATAATAATTAACACTTAAAAATCCATATTTTAAATTAATAATTAAAAATACGGGTCATTATAATCTTCCCTCCTTACAAAAATTTATCCTCGAATTTTGAAAAATAGAAAATAGTACAAGGTTTCACTGATGAAAAAGATAAGGATATGTCACTCGTATCTCTACCACAGTCTCCCACGTGTGCTCTTCAACATTATTGTTCCTCCACAAGACTTTGACCATAGGAATTTGTTTAGAACACAACTAACGAACTTGATAGCAAATAATTGCAACTGGTTCCTCCTCATACATCAAATCTTCATTCACTTCCACACTCTAGGCTTGCAACACATGCGAAGGATCCAAAATATATTTTCTGAGCATCGAAACATGGAACATTGGATGCACTTGAGACAATTTAGAGGTAAAGCCAACCGATAGGCAACCATACTTACTCTCTCCAGAATCTAAAAAGGCCCTATATATCTCGGTGCTAACTTTCTTTTCTTGCCAAATCTCATAACACCCTTCATTAGTGAGACCTTTAAGACCCATAATCCCCAACTTGGAATTCTACGTCCTTTCGCTTCGGGTTTGCATAGCTTTTCTGCCTACTAGCTGCCATTTTCAAACTCTTTCTGATCAAAGCAACCTTCTTGGACATATCATTAATATTTTCCAGTCCAGTAAGTTCTCTTTCTCAAACTTCATTCTAACATAGAGGGAATTTATATTTCCTTCCATATAAGGCTTCATAAGGTGCCATCTCAATACTATTGTGATAGTTATTGTTATAAGCAAATTCTACCATTGGCAAATGATTATCCCAACTGCCTCTAAGATCCATTACACACATTCTTAACATATCCTCAAGTGTTTGGATTATCCTCTCAGATTGAGCATCCATTTGAGGATGAAAACCAGTGCTAAAATAAAGCCTAGTACCCAATGCATCTCGTAATTTTTAGCAAAATCATGAGGTAAACACCAAACCTCTATCATAAATAATAGAAACAGGCACCCTATGAAGACACACAATGTGCTTGATATAAAATCTAGCAAATTTAGCCACTAAATAAGTACCTTTAACTGGCATAAAATGAGTTGATTTGGTTAATCTGTCCACTATCACCCAAATGGAATTGTATCCATTTTTTGAACGAGGTAACCCTGTTACAAAATCCATGGTGATTCTCTCCCATTTCCACTTAGGAATCGGAAGAGGTTGAAGTTTTCCTGATGGTTTCTGGTGCTCTACTTTCACTTGCTGGCATGTCAAGCACTTGGAAACAAACTCTATTACATCTTTCTTCATTCCATCCCACCAATAAATATCCTTTATGTTGTGGCATATCTTGGTAGAACTAGGATGTACACTATAAGCTGCATAATGAGCTTCTTCTAAGATTTCTTCTCTCAAATTATCCATATCAGGAACACACAACCTTCTACTAATCAACAATACACCCTCATCATCAATATTAAAATCAGTAAACTTCCCTTTATGAACTTTCTCCATAATCTCTAACAAATCAGAATCTCGGCTTTGAGTTGCCCTGATCCTATCCCTCAATATCGAGCTCACCTGAACTGGGCTATCAATCTCCCTGACTTGGTTATCTTCATCCTCAATCCTTGGTCTATTAACTTATGCATATCTTAGATCAAAGGTCTCATTTCCACACCAATGTGAGTAACACTACCCAATGACTTCCTGCTCAATACATCTGCTACTACATTAGCCTTGCCTGGGTGGTACCAAATTTCACAATCATAGTTTTTCAAAAGTTCCAACCATCTTCTTTGTCTCAAAATCATATCCCTTTGCTTAAAAATATTCTTCAAACTCTTGTGATTAGTGAAAATCTCACATGTCACCCCATATAGATAATGCCTCCAAATCTTGAGAGCAAATATAATAATGGCCATCTCTAAGTCATAAGTAGGATAGTTCTGCTAGTACTTCTTTAATTGTCTGGAAGCATAAGTTAGTACTCTACCATTCTACATCAATACACACCCTAGGCCAATTCTTGAAGCATCATAATATATAGTAAAATTGTTTACTCCATCAGGCAAAGTTAACACTGGTGTAGTAGTCAACTTCTCCTTTAGTAGTTGAAAACTGTTCTCACATGCTTCTGACCACACAATTTTCACATTCTTCTGAGTTAGGTGGGTCATAGGTACTGCAATTCTCGAGAAATCCTGAACAAACCTCCTATAATACCCTGCCAAACCTTAAAAACTCTAAATCTCCATAATGAATGTCAGTCAAGGCCATTTAGGCACTACCTCAATCTTCTGTGGGTCTACTTAAATACGATCCTTAGACACTACATGCATAAGGAATGCTATACTTTCAAGCCAAAAATACACTTGGAGATCTTAGCATAAAGCTTATGTTCCCTTAGTGTCTGTAACACTGCTATCAAATGATGCACATGCTTTCCCATGCTCTTCAAATACAGCAACATGTCATCAATGAATACTATCATAAATTAATCCAAAAATGGTCTGAACACCTTATGCATCAAGTCCATAAAAGCTGCTGGTGCATTGGTTAATCCAAAAGACATCACCATGAACTTATATCTTGTATGAAACGCAGTTTTAAGATTGTCTACTAATCTTATTTACAAATGATTATAACCCAATCTCAAGTCGATCTTAGAGAAAAACTGTGCCCCCTAAAGCTGATCAAATAAATCATCTATTCTCAAAAGTTGATACTTGTTCTTGACAGCCACCTTGTTTAATTCTCTATAGTTAATACATAGTCTGAGTATAGCATCCTTCTTCTTTACAAACAACACTGGTGCACCCTAAGGAGAAGTGTTGGGTCTAATGAAACACTTATCCAATAACTCTTACAACTGCTCTTTAAACTTCTTTAACTCTATAGGAGCCATTCTATAAGGTGGCATAGAGATAGGAATTATGTCTGGAACCACATCAATGCAAAATTCTATCTCTCTATGAGGTGGTAAACCCAACAATTCATCAGGAAACTCACAAGCTATAGGAACATCTGAAATTGATTTTTATTCTGCAACTGTGTCCCTAACCAAAGCCAAGTATCCTTGACACCCCTTTTTAAGCATCTTTCTTGCCATAATGACGGAGATAAGAGTCTAAGGTGTAAAACTCCTATCACCCAAAAACATGAATTCTTCCTTACCAAGAATTCAAAAAATCATCACTTTACTTCGATAATCTAAAGTGGCATAATTTTGAGATAACTAATTCATTCCCAGGATTATATCAAAGTTGATCACATCAAGCAACACCAATTCTACTGGCAACTCTCTACCCTCCACTAACACAGGACACCTAAAAAAGATAACATTGGTGTCTAACAGATCACTCAAAGATGTGGCAATCGATAAAGGAATTGTAATCCTCACAACTTGCTAACCCGATTTCGAAGCAAAAATAAGAGATACAAAAGAATGGGTAGCACCCATATCAATTAAAACTCTAGCCTGAAGGTAACATATAGGAAGCGTACCTGCTAAGACTGTATTGGATGCCTGAGCATCCTGCTGAGTCAGGGTGAAAACTTGAGCCTATACTCTACCTCCCTGCTGACTGGTAGAAGCCTACCCAAAACCTCGAGCATCGCCTCTACCTCATCTCTGCTAGCCTACAAATTGAGAAGTACCCTGGTACTGGACTGGTGGTGGTTGAAACTGTGCTAGGGCTACATTGGTTGAAGAAGACTGAGGAAACTGCTGCTAAAAACCTACATAAGGACATGATTTAGCATAATACCCAGTATGTCCATATCCGAAGTGCTCTCTCAGAGCCATATAACATGGTCCCTGATGGACTCAACCACAGGTCTGGCAAACACTAGCTGTAAATCCTGTACTACCATATCCCAAACTTTAACCACTACTGCTACTGGTAGCACCAGAACCAAACCTGATAGGCCTACGGTCCCACTACAGCCATCTCTACCACTCATGTGGACCTTATGTAGAGGTCTCTGGCCTTGCTGAAATAAAGGTTGCATAGGTGGTACAGCCTGGGGCATAACTGTTGCACCCTGCTGAACTATTGGTGCATCAGCAACAATAAAACTCTGAGCCACGGGCTTCTCATCCTGTTGTCTATAGCAACCAGTGCCCCTTCCAGGTCTACCCCTGCCCCTACACCTAGCTAGCGGTATAAGGGGAAAAACTTCATCTTGATGAGACTCTCTATCATTGGCCTCATCAGCCGATAGAGCGGCTCACGCTCTTCTTCTCATATTGAAAAGAGAAAAGAAATAAAACATACAATTCAAGTAACAAAAAAATATCCTAATGCTTATGCGAAAATCTAAAAGCAAGCAAGACTTTTCAAGGACATAGTTGAACCTAAATGTTGCAGTAGTTCAAAGAAAACTCAAACTCTATAAACCTAGGTCAACAATACTAAACCTAGTCTCTGATACCAACTTTTTCATGACCCAAACCCAAAGGTCACAACCGGCGCTAGTGAACAGGAATTCACATGAATTCGGAACTCGTAGCAAGCTTACACACAATCCAGAACAAAAGTAATCATAAAATTATGTCAGAATTAAAACTTTTCTTATATAAATAAAGCTTAAAGGAAATCATCCATAATTACCATCATAAAATATTTACAGATACAACTCAAAATGCATGCTGATTTTTTTAAAACAGTCATTTAAAAACCTTTTAAATAAAATAAATATAAATGTTTAGATCCTTAACTTTCTCAAATAATATTTATATAAAATCCTTTCCAAAATCCATGAATCTTATTGATATAAAATTCTCAAACAAAATCATTTAAATTAAATACTAAGTGGAAAACATGGTAGAACCCTAAACTATCAACTCTAATAGCCTTTAGGCTCTCTTACATCCAAATGACTGCCGTCCCGAGAGCTCAAGCTCAACCGAGGTACAGCCGTAGTCCAGTCACTTAAACCATTTTACGATGTCCCGAGAGAACAAGCTCAATCGAGTAACATCTAATATTCCAGCCCGAGAGTACATGCTACACTGAGCTCAATTATAACTCTGCTTGAGAGAACAAGCTCCATCAAGCCTAAACCATAACACTGGTCGAGAGAACTTGCTCCACCAAGCAAATTCCAGCCACTTAACATACCCAAGATTTTAACAGTGCGCATGTAGTCCTAGTGACACCCACTAGGTAGCACGTTCTACCATTTCTCCAAAACATGTTTATATCATAAATAATTAAAATAAAATGAAATAAAATGAAATGAAATGAAATCAACGAAAGCAACTTCGTAAATTCTTTGGCAACAGTATAATAAATATATATGCTCATTGTAATATTCATATTCAAAATTAATTTATAAGCACAACTATTATAATGTATTTATGGCATGTATATAAAATGATATAAAATCAAATAAACCCAACTGATGCATCTTCCCAAAAATTATTCTTGAAAATAGCGTAAATATATTATGCATCTAACAAGATTTATAATCTTAATTAAATCTATATATATAATCAACTCTTATACTATAACTATCCCATAAAAATTATAGTTCAAATATTTGCAACAAACATTTTATAAAATTAACTCACAGGTGGAATACGCTCTTCGGTGCTGACTCGACTGGCCCTGTCTTGAAGGCCTCGTTCTCCGTATGGCACCGATCGAGGCACTTGCCGGCATGGATTGGGCAAATTGATTGAGGGAAAACGTTGCCCAGAAGGAGATGAATCCAACGAGACCAGCGGCGAAGTCTGGTGACATCGGAGGCAGTGGCGACAACTGTTTTGCTTCCCGGCTCTTGAAGAAAACGAAGGAAGGAGGGGAGGAAGGGTGGCTGGCTGGTGGTGGAAAGCTGTACGTATCATCCGGAGTTGAGGGCGATGACTGACGGTCGGTGATTAGTGGCTGAGTAGAGGTTGTGGTGGCTAGTGGTGAGTCGAAAGGGAGAGAGAAGAAAAGGAAGAAGAAGAAGAAGAAGAAAAAGAAAAAGAAAAAGGAAAGAATTTTTTAAAAATATATATAATATTAAATTAATAAAAATTCCAAGCCTCAACAATTTAAACTCTACCACCAATTATACATTCAAAGATTTATTAAAATATTCATTTAATAATAATTTCACAAAAATAGTAATTAACACTTAAAAATTCACATTTTAAATTAATAATTAAAAATACGGGTCATTACATTAACCTTATAATTTATTACAAATTTTTTTATTTGAACCGTGACACTTTATTTCTTCAATATTTTTAATATTAATACTTTTATTTACTCAAAAAGTAATTTAATATAATTTTTAATTTCAACTAATAATTAAATGACAAAGATTAATTACTTTAATGGTAACCCTTTTTATTAAATTTTATAAAAATATCTAAAAACAATAATTATACTACTTTTGTTATAAAAATATTACTTTCAAACAAATTATATGATCTATTTTTTAAATAATGATTACAAATACAAGATAAAAAAATTTAATTAATTTAATTATAATTATTTACTTAATAAACTTTGATTTAATAATTACTTAAAAATAATAAGAGTATTATTTTATTTGTATGTCAATCTAATTTTTCAATCTTGATAATGTTTTATTACAACATAGTAGTTTATTACAATTTTAACAAATTTTCTATTTGAACAATTATATAAAATTCTTTTAATATTTGTATTTGAATAATAATTTAATTTTACAAACTTGATAGAGTTATAATATAGTAATTTATTACATTTTTATGAATTTTCTATTTAAACACAACAATCTTTCAACATTTTTGACATTAATATTTTCATAATTAATTATTTTATAAAATTTATTAATTTTAATTTTAATTATTTACTTATTAAATTTAATATAGTAAGACTTGTAAAGTTATGTTATCTAATTTGATTTATATTAGATAAAATATAAGTAGACCTAACTAAGATAGAAAAATATATATTTTTAACAAAATTACTACTAAAATTTAAATTAATTTAATTTTGTTAGAAATAAAATAAAAGTTAATCTATTTTTAGAATAGGAAATATACTTTCAATTAAGTTAGAATTACATTTTAATTTAATTTAATTTTGTTAGAGATAAAAAAGAAGTTAACCTAATTAAAATAGAAAATATACTCTCAATCAAATTAAAATTATATTTTAATTAATTTAATTTTTATTAGAGATAAAATAAAAATTAACCTAATTAGAATAGAAAATAGACTTTCAAATAAATTAAAATTATATTTTAATTTATTTTATTTTATTATATTAGTAAATGACTAAATTATCCAATTTTTATATATTTATGAGAGAAGATTTTTTTTATAATTTTGTCTGTCACCCCTCCTCTTTGTACATATATATATATATTACACAAAGGGAAATAACTATTAATTTGCATGCATACACACGTACGAAGGGAAATAACTATTAATTTGCATGCAATATATATATATATATATATATATATACGAAAGGAAAAAATTAATACTTATTTTATTATTTTGAGTTATGTTATTATTTAGAAAAAAATTTAAGTAGTTTAAATTTTAAATTTTATTTAATTAAATTAACATTAAATATTAATTTTATATTACTTGTTAAATTAATGCAAATTATGGTTATTTCCCTTCGTACGTGTGTATGCATGCAAATTAATAGTTATTTTCCTTTGTGTAATATATATATATATATATACTTATTTTATTATTTTGAGTTATGTTATTATTTAGAAAAAAATTTAAGTAGTTTAAATTTTAAATTTTACTTAATTAAATTAACATTAAATATTAATTTTATATTACTTATTAAATTAAAAGTTGTATATAATTAAAAAATTAATTAAGTTGTAAGATATCAAATGATATTTTTCAAAAGTTTAAGAATTCAAGAAAAAAATTCTTAACTAAATATTTTTAACGAATGGATATAACTAGAAGATATAACTTAGACTGCATGTATAAAATTTATTAAATATATTTTAATAATTTTTAGAATTTTCTTTTAAAAAATATCATTTGATATTTTGAAACTTAA
>CATIWM010363281.1:0-10587 GCA_949671775.1 Mallotus repandus
TTCAATGTGTTCAAGTGGCTAATTAATGAGGATTTAAGTGCTTCTCTTACTACAAATCTGGTGTTTGCTTGCAAGCAGCTGCGTGGATGGTGGAAGTAAACGTGTGATCTTCACTCACCCTTGAGCACCTGAAGTTTATAATCTATGCTGACATGTCAAACAATTGTCTATTAAGTAAACAAAATAAAAATGAGGGACTAAAATTAAAAAATGTAAAAGATTTTGTTTCAATTATACCATCTTCTCCATTTGTATTTGATTTGAGATTGAAATAGACCAATTTTCAGGTCCATTTACTGCACCATCCTCGTCCCTAAATAAGAAAAGCCATGAATAGACAAATGCTCAAATTACCATTTTTTTTTTTGGAAACCGAATTACCAATTATGAATTCTCACCTTCATTCACTTAATCACCAAATTCAACAAAAACATACCACATGATCATTCGTCAGTCGTCGTAACAACCGCACTAAACCTGCACAAATTTTGAAAAAACAGTGAAGACTTTTCTTTTGGCACTACATCAAAAATATACTATTGATCAATTTCTTCTTATACTACCATCCAAACTAACATAGAACTCAATCAAAACAAAAGAAGCCCACTGCAAAGCTCAAATCAAACAATAAAAAAAAATTGAATATCGATAAAAGGTGCCAATAAATTTCAAAACTGTAATGCAGTTAGTAATATCGTATAAATATCATGAGTCATCATTCCTAGTGTATTTCGATGGTTAGAGTGTATATTGTACTGTTTGTATTATGGTTGTTCCTTGCATGTTGTGGGTTCTGGTTGATGATACATTAAAATATCATTCCAATGATAAATGAACACGTGTATCAAAGTCTCTCTCTCCAAACACATCATCAAACCATTTTGACTCGTTAACCTGTCAACTAGGATGTTACTGTATGGAAGAAGACTCTTTTATCCTGTGAGCAAACACCACTGACTCCCGGGATAATTCCTATCACCCAAGAAAAAAATCAAGTACTGTTCTGACATACATTAAATGCACGTCAATCATTCTCAATTCATGTTGACAAAGAGCAGACCTCATGTACCCCAAAATTTACTGTAGTCCCATACTTCATGACCAATCAAATCACACTTTTCCACCTACTTCATGCAAGAATAAAAGAAAAATGGTATTATCCTACTACACTACTTCTTCTTTCTTCTCTTCTTCCGCTTCTTCTCTTCTGCTCTGTGAACAACCAGAACAGAGCTCCCATTTCCCATATTTCTTTATTATTTCCTTTTTTCTTCTCTTCTTTCGCTATTGTCTAAGCTTATTTTGACTTGCATTACATGGCACTTACTTGAAGTCTCCCTAATTTGACCGTCGGAGGAGTTTTGGAACCTCTAAAACCCTTTGACCGTAGCTTGTTAACTAAGTGCAGGAATTCAAAGGCTAAGTTGGAGCTAGAGGTCCGGAACACCCACATCAAATGGCGTCGTGTGAGCGACCTGAGTGGGTTATGATTCTGTGGTGGGACATTCCAAGGGACATGGCAACTTTGCTGAAATTGGACATATGTTCTGTTTACGGGACAGGAACAAATGTTTGGTCTCGGGGGGATGCGAGACGCTTTTATGTTTGGAGTCGCTACCCAGATTTTAGAAAACTAGGAAAAGATGAAAGGGACGGCATCAGGTCACTAAACAAGTATCGTCCCTAGCAGAGATTCTAAACTCGGGATATCTTATCTACTTTTTGACTATTTCTCATTTTAATACTCGATATATGGCTACCACAGCACCCTAGTTTTGGTAATGACAATTGATATAGATGCATTCACACAAGCACATTGATAATAACAAAAAGTAAGAGAAATTTAGCATAATTATTTACAAGGCTTTCCTAGTAAATACATATGAAAGAGAAAAAGTACGAAAATGTAAATCTAGTCCTAATCTAGAATACACCTACAAAATAGAGGTTAGCACAACTATGTGCAGTCCCATCTATTCATCCACTCGGACAGCATATAGGCACAATAAAGATGATTAATGCATCACGAATGATTAAACAGATACACGTAGTTCATGCTCTAGATGGAATTATTATAAAGCATTTCTAAATGATAAGAAAAACAGTAAATAATGATGATTGCATCATTGGACCGCGATATCAAAACTTTAGCTTGAACAAAGAGCTTTCATGTTTATTGAATGTATATTGATGCAAAATGACAATTAATTATGAGCAAACCAAGTAGAGATTATTCAGTCAACATGCAAATTGCCAGTCTCATCACACAATCACAATAATTTCTCAACTGCTGGCGGCGATAAAATAAAATGCAAGACAGTAAAATAAATGTGCAAAAATGATTATTTAGTCCTCAGATTCGACTAAGCTTGTTTTGTGTTTTTGAAGCTTTAGATTCGACAGATTTTCAAGCTTTCCTTGTTGAGAGGTTGAAAATGACGTTTGTAATGCAAATTCTTATACCTTTAAAGCGTACTTTGACAAAGATGAGGGTGGGTTTGGTGCAAAAGTGGTCTAAAATTCCTTCGAAAAATATAGAGAATGGGCTAAAAGTGTGTGGATAGAGGCTCCTAAGCCTTCAATTTGACAGTGCTTCAGCGTGTGTGTGCTTTTTGGCTCTTGTCGGTGTTTCCTAATCTCTAGCTTTTGCTTCCTAGACTCTTGCCTTCTCCTTCTCGGCTCTAGCCTTTTCTCCTAGGCTCTTTCCTTGCCCAAAATAGGAGGTAGAGACCCCTATTTATAAGGAAATATGCCTAAAAAATAGTGAAAATGTGCATGATGATGCGCCTGGGACGCGTGACCACGCCTTGGGACATGTCATCACGGCCCTGGGGCGCGTGATCACGCGCTCTTGCACTTGTCACGCGGCCTTCCTAAGCTCCGATCGCGCTATTTAAGGGGTATTTTTTGGGGTTTTTGGACCTTTTAGACGTGTTTTTGAGGTTTGTTTTGTCAAAATCGACTTCCATTTTCACGTGTGAGCAAATGTGTTTGTGTGTGATCATGCGCTGCAAGTTCACTCACACACTACTTCTTAGGGTTACGCGCACTATTCCGGGGTCACTTCCAAAAGTTTTAAGGGCCTACAAATACATTTTCATCATCCGTTTTATGAAAATTGACTTCCGATTTCACGAAGTTGAACTCCGGTCTCATGAGTTGAACACTGGTATGATGAGTTGCTAGTTTTGAGTAGCTTTTGCTTAAAATGAGCGACTTACGACTCCAATTATTCGTATTTTATGAAATCGGGGTACAACTTAATGATTTGAAGGTTGATTTTGCTCGGTTCAGGCTTTTTTAGATTCTCAGCACTCTTCAGAGGCGATACGAATGAACAGATACTTGTCATATTCAGAGAGATATTTTTATCACTGGACCTTTTTGGGGACAGTCAAAATTCAATGTATGACAGTTGCCCCCTGCTTTACGTGTGTTGCATAGTACTCTAGTACTGATGTCAATACACATGAAGCAAATGCAGAGATGCAAAAATAATTTTGGGATGAGGTACTTACCTGATGATGTATTGTTTAGTCTTTTGACTTCGGGTCTATCGCTTGTTGATGTTGTTTCCTTTGGAGATTATGCTTTCATAACCTCCTTAATGCAAATGCTACTAAGTGAATGGAATGGTGCTTCTAAGTAGAGAAAATGCTTCTAAGTAATGAAATGCTTTTAAGCAGATGAAGTGCTTTGAAGCAATGGAATGCTTCTAACAAATGGAATGCTCCTAATCAATGAAATGCTACTAAGCAGATGAAATGCTACTAAGCGGATGTGATGCTTCTAAGTGAATGGAATGCTTCTAAGCAGATGCAATGCTTCTAAGCGAATGGAATGCTTCTAAGCAATGAAATGCTTCTGAGCAGATAAGATGCTACTAAGCAGGTGAGATGCCACTAAGCAGATAAGATGCTACTAAGCAGATAAGATGCTTATAAGCAGGTGAAAAATGCGGTGCTTCTAAGTAGATGGGAAGCTTCTAAGCTGATGCTTCTAAATAATAAAATGCTTCTGAGACAATGCTTCTAAGCATATGAAATGCTACTAAGCAAATCAAATGCTTCTAAGCTTCTAAGCGAATAAAAATGCTACTAAGCAGTGATGATGCAGTAATGATGTCATAATTTGTCATGTTTCTAGTGTGATTTCATGATGTGTCGATTGTGATAATTGTATATGCAACATGCTTGTGTTATCAATGCTTCATTTTCTTTTTTGTGAATGACTTTTTGAGACAGTAATGTCAAATGCAGTGTTCTAAAACATACTATGCTCATGTTTATGTGATTCGTGCATGTTTTTTGTGCATTCTTTTGGCAAAATGCAAGTTCGGGACCCTAGGAATGTGTGTGTAGGGGTCTCGATGTGTGCGTGTATGATTCTTATAGTGCATGAGGCTCGGAAGGGCGTGTGGTCACATACTCCGAGGTGTGTCTGATGCCTATAAAATGAACTCATTTTCGAGTTTGAGGTGACTTTTACCTATTTTTGACCTTTTTTTAGCTCTCTTTTTAGTTTTTTGGACAACTTTTCTTCTGTCGTTGCTCTTTTGCTTCACGGAGTGTGGAAATTATGGACTTCCCTCCTATTCTCGAGGATTTCGGTGACTTTGACAATATGAATACCGCTTCTTTTTCTTGTGATGAGTTCATTTTAGAGGATGAGGTGGTTCTAGGGCAGATTGGTATAGGGACCTCTACGACTAGAGCTATAGAGGTTGTTGGGACCAGTGGCGGAGCCTCTTTTCGTTTACCTCGACTTTCCCAGGGTGATCCAGTTCCAGTTGTCTATAGCCTGGAGACTCATGCATGGACTATTCATCATCGACCGGTTAGTTTGCTTACTTAGCTCTTGTTGTAGTTAGCTTTACCTATTGTAGCTCTAGTCGTTTGTCTTAACACTTGCTGTACGTGTTGCTCTTAATTTTAGCTCTTATTGTTTGGATTTCAGCATTCGTTGACATGTACTTTAGCTCTTGCTATAGTCTAACTCTAGTTGTAGTTTGTAGCTCTTACTGTGATTTTAGATCTTGCTGTAGTGTAGCTCTAGCTGTGATGTAGCTCTAACTATGATGTCTGTAGCTCTAGCTGTGATGTAGCTCTTGCTGTGATTTAGCTCTAGCTATAATTTCTATAGCTCTAACTGTGGTTTAGCTCTTGTTGTAATTTTAGCTCTGGCTATAATTTTTATAGCTCTAGCTGTGATTTTAGCTCTAGCTGTTTGATTGTAGCATTTGCCCTAGTTTAGCTCCCGTTGTAGCTCTTGCTATGATTTTAGCTCTAGCTGTCTGATTGTAGCATTTACTGTATTTTAGCTCTCGATGTAGCTCTTGCTGTGATTTTAGCTCTAGTTGTCTGATTGTAGCATTTTTCATAGTTTAGCTCTTGTTGTAGCTCTTGCTATAATATCTGTAGCTCTAGCTGTGGTTTAGCTCTTATTGTAATGTAGCTCTAGCTGTGATGTCTGTAGCTCTAGCTATAGTTTAGCTCTTGCTGTAGCATAGCTCTAGCTGTGGTTTAGCTTTTACCATAATGTAGTTCTAGTTGTAGTGTATCTCTAGCTATAATGACTGTAGCTCTAGCTGTGAGGACTGTAGCTCTAGCTGTGGTTTAGCTCTTGTTGTAGTATAACTCTAGCTATGATGTAGCTTTAGCTGTGATTTTAGCTCTAAGTGTAATTTTTGTAGCTCTAGCTGTGATGTAGCTTTTGCTATGATTTAGTTGTTGCTGTGATTTAGCTTTTGCTGTAGTATAGCTCTAGTTGTGATTTTAGCTCTTGCTATAATTTACTTATAAAGATGCAAAAAAGAATGTTTTAGTATTTGATGAAATTTTATAGCTATTTTACCTATTGGTTGTAGTCCTCTAGGCCTATCATTTAGCTACCTGGTAGCTTCAATAAGGTCAGCTCATATTATCAGGGTCTTCCCCCATGTGTGAAGTGGATGGTTGCTGGGAAGGGCTTTGATGGTATTATTTCTGCTCTTACTTATGGCTCTTATACATCGAGTCAGGTTGCGATGTGCGCTCTTATTGAGCGATGGATGGATACTACCCACATGTTCCATTTGCCATTTGGGGAGATGACTATCACTCCGCTTGACTTTTCAGCCATTACGGGGCTGAGTTTTTTTGGGTAGCCTGTCCCTTTTAGTAATGAGGGGTGTAGTTTTGCCATCGTGAGGAACAGATGGCTGAGGGATATGTTTGATGTTACTGCTTTAATGAAGTCTGACTGCTCAACTTTGATCCAGTATATGCAGCTTGTAGAGAACGTGAGGTTGGAGCATGACGTAGGTCATGTTAATTCTAAGCAGTTGGCTAGGTGCTTCTTATTCTACCTTCTGAGTGCTGTTATCCTCCTAAATGCCTCTGGCACCAGTTTCCTACAGTTGTTACCTATCTTGAGTAACTTGAGGGACCTGTCGAAGTATAGTTAGGGCACAACTGCTTTTGCCCACATGTATTCTGGTTTGGATGCAGCTTGTAGAGGGTGCTCGCACATTTGTAGCTACTTGTTCTTGCTAGATGTAAGTGTGGTCTCTTGCTTTTGGATTATTCCACCTTTGATTGTTCTGACTCCTTTCTTCCTGACAGGTTTGGGCTTACGACTTTGGGTCATTTCCTCATCCCACTATTGAGCGTTCGCCTGAGAGTGGCTTTCCTGTCTTCCATGATGGATTAGGAGGACTTCCGATTTGATTGAGAGTCTGGCAGAGGCGAGGGTTCTCTTAAGTAGATTGGCCCATTGTCAAGTATGGTGTGTTTTGTCTTTGTTTTGTTTATTTTTTGGCAATTCTTTCATTTATGAGTTTCTCAGGTAGATTCATCCATGCTGGTGGATGGAGCGACGGGCATGGTCGATCGAGATAGGAGTGGATTGGTGCTTGACACAGAGGAAGGTCTTGTAGCCTAGTCTTATTAATAAGGTATGGTATTTGGGTGAGTGGGTCTATCGCTGGTGGGATGGACTGTTTATGAGGAGAGTTCATATTGCTCCCCCTGGGGATAAATTTTCGGGTCGAGGGTTCATTGGAGAGGAGCTTCACAAAGCTGAGAGAGGGTATCCCTTTGAGGATTTCCTAGAGGGAGCTCATTTTTCTTATATGATTTCTTTGGTGCCATAGTTGATCAATGTCATGGCCAGTGAGTTTGTTCCTCCTCCACCTCCTTAGGCAGATCCTTAGCAGCCTTCGGGCTCTAGAGCTGGGACTTTGTGGTCATCCCATGGTCATTTCGCTTCTAGAGTAGCGTCCTCTGACTTGGTATGCTTTTGAGCTGTGTTTTTCCTATTTTCATGTAAGCATGTAAGAAACTTAGTTAGTATTAAACGGTAAATGACATGAGTTATGAGAGTTTTATCTGTAAAATTCTGGACGTCGTCGAAGGAGGTAAGTTTTCTCTCGTTTTGACTCGAAGAGCAGCCCTGGGACCAATGGTATGGCACATGCCAATGGTATAGGACCTAGTGGTTTTGTTCTTGGTGATTTTGTGAGTGTGGTGCCTCTAATGTTGTATGGGCTGATAGTTACAAGAGTGGGGGCTCATTTCCCTTTGCCTAGAATGGATACACTATTGTCGGGTGTAGTGCCTGCAAATGCCACTCATGTTAGTTTCTTGATTCTATGAGATTTCCTCCTCTTTCTTTTCTTTGTTCGTTATCTGATTTCTTTTTCTTTGCAAGTGCCTATTTTCATCGCTCAGTCTTGGTATACTGCTACAATCAGCGCACATGAGTATTTTATGGAGTTTACTAGCGCATAGAGCGTACTGCTTTCTTCTTTTATTGATTTGTTCTTGTTTTATGCTTGTGTTTTTATGAATGCATGAAATGTGATTTATGATGTTTGTCTAATGCATAATGAGTATAATCACACTAGTCGTGAGTGGAAGAGGGAGCGAGCATCTTATCGTGAGTAGATTGATAAGCTTGCCTTCCAGATGGGTGTAGAGGATGCGGAGCCCAGCTTAGATGATGAGGATGCCTGAGTGGATTTAGCTCTTGCTTGTGATGGCACCAATAGTCGATGTATTTATTAGGAGGCTAGGTATAGGATTTTGGCTGTGGTTGTCTAGTGTTGTATTATTTTCTCAAGGTTATGGACTCAGGGTGTTGTATTTGGGCACCTATCCCGTATGTTGTATTCTGTACTGATAGGTGTTATTATTGTATTCTTGTGTGTTCCTGATTATGATATTCGTTCATGTATCTGTGACTATTCTGTCTGATTATTCCGCTTCGTCTACCTCTTTATTTTATTTTTTTCCTCTTTTGCATAGGGCGTCTCTTTTCAGAGCTCTTCATGCCTATCTGGGTATTTTTTCTTTTTTCCTCTTTTGCCTAGGGCGTCTCTTTTCAGAGCTCTTCATACCTAGCTGGGTTTTTTTTTTTGAGGTTTGACGATAGTAGTTAGGAAGAAATGATGAACTAGGTAAGAATTGTAAAGCATTTAATGAAAATATGCAAATTGTACCTAGCATGCTCGATGGATTTAGATGATAATGATGTATTACATTTCCTCAAATGTACTTACATGATTTGACAAGCATTCGCATATTCACTAAATACATTTAAGAAAAGCATAGTTGCATTTATGTAGATTTTGAATTGACGATATCCTTGTCCTTAGTAAGCTTCTTCAGGTTTTCTAACTAAGTATTTTCTCTTAGTTCCCTAATTTTTGCCTGAGCTGCCTTTTTTTTCAGTTTTCAACTCAGAGTGATTTTTTTTATGTATTTGCTCTAGACGTAGTATTCTTCAAGCGGTATGTGTTGGTAGGCTCAGAGAACTCATTTCCTTCAAAATCCATAAGCTTGACGACTCCTCTCGATAGAATGGTTTTGACTAGATATGGGCCTTCCCAGTTTGTCTTGAACTTCCCTCTAGGATCTGAGACATTCTATTTGGCTTGCTTTAGCACCCAGTCTCTTGTTTTCACACTCTTGTGTCTGACTTTCTTGTTGAAGGCTCTAGCCAGTTGAGCTTGATATAGTTGCGTATGATACAGTACTTTAAGTCTTTGACTGTCCAGAGTAGTGAGGTTATCATGCCTTTACTGAGCCCATTGCGCTTTGGGTAGTTTGGATTTAATTGCTATTCGCAGTGATTTGATTTCCATCTCCACTGGGAGTACTGCTTCAGATCTGTATACTAGTGAGAAAGGAGTGGCTCCTATTAAAGTTTTGACTATTGTTCTATATCCCCATAATGCATATGGTAGTCTATCTGCCTAATTGCGGTAAACCTAAGTCATCTTTGACAAGATCTTTTTAATGTATTTGTTTGCAGCTTCAACCGCTCCGTTTGCTTGTGGTCAGTAAGGTAAGGATTTGTGATGTTCCACCTTATAACTCCTTAGTAATTCCTTCACTTCCCCTTGGGACTGAACACCATTATCTCAAACTATATGATGGGGAATCCCATATTAGCAGAATAGGTCTTTTTGATGAACTTTGCCACTTGTTTTGCCGCCAGTTTTTCATATGATTCTGCTTCGACCCATTTTGTGAAGTAGTCGATTGCTATTAGGATAAATTTGTGTCCGTTCGAGGCTGTTGGGTGGATTTCTCATATTATATCTAACCCCTAAGTTGAGAAGGGCCACATAGAAGAGATAGAGTACAGCTCTGTTGGGGGAAGATGGATGATGTCCCCATGAATTTGGCACTTGTGGCATCTTCTTACGAATCTGATGTAGTCTTCCATCATCATCATCCAAAAGAACCTTTGTCTCATTAACTTCTTAGCTAGAATAGCACTATTCATGTGCACATCACAAACACCCTCGTGCTCTTCTTCCATTGCTCTAGCATCTTTTGTCTCATCTAGACATCTGAGTTGTATCTCGTCTGAAGTTTTTATGTATAATATACCCTGGTGTGACGTGAATTTCGATGCTAGTTGTCGAATGACTGCCTTATTTTTTTGATTGCCTTCTCAGGGTAAATTCTCTTTGTGAGGTATCGTTGTATATCGTAGAACCAGGGTCTGTTGTCTGCTTTTGCTTTTGCCATTCTGAGGCATTTGTGGCTAGGTTGCTCTAATTTGAGTAGGATTAGAGGCTTCATGGGCATTTTGGTTGGTCCTTCCCATACTGATGCTAGGGAAGCGAGTGTGTCTACCATTTGGTTGTGGTTTCTAAGGAGATGGATGAGTTTGCATTTTTGGAGAGATAAGGCGAGCTGCTGCAGGTGGATTAGATATGGCCTCAAGTGTTGTTCTTTCAGTTCCCATTCTTCTGTTGTTTGATTGATTACCAACATGGAATCCCCAAATATTTTAACTTTTGTAACTCCCAGAGCTATCAAAGCTACCATGCTAAGTGCACATGCTTCATATTCTGCTTCATTGTTCGTAACTCCGAATGCTAGCTTCTTAGTGATTGGCACTACATCGCCTTCTGGTGTTAGGAGTATGATCCCGATTCCTGCGTAGTGGTAAAGAGGTTGAAAAGGATCCCAATAAGAATAAGAGAGTGGTTGATGATGATGGTGGGGTAGAGATCGAGGAAGTCGATGTTAGAAATAAAGATGATGAGAAGAATGTTAAGAAAGACAGTAAGGGAGATGCCTTACCATCAAA
>CATIWM010363285.1:0-17690 GCA_949671775.1 Mallotus repandus
TATAAGGTCTAAAATTATCTATCGGTTCATACTTTAGAAACTAGGGACTATAAAATTATGTGCGATTCTCCAATGTGCTCTAGTTAGTCCATCGGACATTGTTGTTGTCGTGCCACCACTATCGCCGTCATTGCTGCTAGCGTTGTCAAAGAGTAAAAACACCAATTCTAACTTAAAAACTATAAAATTTAAAACTTTATCAAAAAAATTCAATTACACAAATAAACATCAATTACGAAAAAATCAAAAGTTTTCATTCGTAGTACCTAACCTTTAGTGAAGGTTCCATTACAATATCTCACCTTTAGTGAAGATTCCATTACATTGATGTTCAACCATTCAAATGTCATGTCATAAAAGTGTGACATGTGGCACCACGTCAGCGCTACGTGTCCCACTTTCGTGTCCTTACATATAATGTGGCACTGATATAGCGCCATATATCACATTTCTATGATGTGGTGTCACACTTTTATGTTGTGCCATTTTATATGCCTGACACATCAGCATTGCTCGCCATGCATGTCAGATGCAACATCACTGGAAATTTGATTAATCAAAATATTTTAAATGAAAATAGATAAAAAAAAATATTTATCACACATATTTAAATTTAATTTTTATTATACATATTTTTAAAATATTTTTAAGATTATATATATCATTTTATTTATAGAAATTTATTATAAATAAATGACCTATATTTTAGCTATATAACAAAATAATGAAAGAATATGTAAATGAAACTTGTAGAGATTTACTTAGTAAAATTTAAAAATATATAGGAAGTCAATTATCTATTTAATGAGGATTTAACTATATATATTGTTAAAATATAGAAATTAAAATTTTAATTAAAATTAAGATTCAATGTAAAAAAATAGAAGTATAACAATGGAGAAGAAATAAAAGTATAGGAACGCAATAAAATTAAATTAAAAGCTTGGAATTTAATGAAAAAACAAAAAAGCAAAGGTACCGAAAATTAAGTTTTGCCAAAAAAAAAAAACAAAAGTAAAACTCTATTAGAAAAAAAAAATCATTTCCAAATTGTGCACATGTTGGTCTAAAAATTCTTATTTTGAAAAACTTTTATGTACATATTGTGGACACCCTCAGTTTGGTCGGCCAGCAATGAAAACCCAATGATGAGATAGTACAAATATCGAATGCAAGAGAAGCCCGAAGCGTCTTTAGAATGAACTTGAAAGTCCAAAATCCTAAAACCAAGCCCAAGACCCTTGAAAGCCCAAGCCTTTCTGGCCCAAAGGCCCAAGCCCCATGTTCTAGGGCCAAAGAGGTGATCGCCTCATTGAAGAGGCGTCGCCTCTATGGCCATTGCCTCAATGAAACGACACCTCTACACTGCCCACCTGTGACCTGCATTAAATGAGATTTGACCTTGATAGCAAGTGGGTGGGCTCACACCTTACCCTTCTGCAATTTTGAGCATGAATGGTTGATTTTTGAGGCATGAAAGGTGACTCGAAAGGTGTGTACATGATGGTTTTAAAAAGGGAATGTCTTGTTAACTTGGGAATTGGGGGGAAAAGGTAAAGGAGGAAAGGCTTAAAGGGAAGTGGAGGAGAGAAAGGAAGGAGGTTGGTCTAAAAAAAAAGGAAGGAAAAAAACGTTCTTGAGAGAAAATAAGAGCAAAAAGAGAAAGAAGAGAAGAGGAAGGGGATTTTAGCTTGAAGGTTTATTTTCTTAAGAAGGAAGAAGGCTCTATTGCATTCACAAGCATTTGAATTAACAAAACCAATCTTTGAGGGCTTAAGTAGGAGCTTCCAAACTTGCTTCAATCAGTGAGCATTCTTATTTTCAAGCTTTAAGTTCTTCATTTCATTTAAAACCATATTTCTTAGTCTTATTGCTTGTTTCTTTGCTTATTGTTCATTTAATGTTAAGTTGAAAGCATGATTGAGTAAAGCAATGAGTTTTAGTTGTGAAATTTTGTGTATTTATATCAATCTTTGCTTATTTATGTTTGTTTCAAAGTTACTTACGATTTACGAAACATGTAATTTTGTTGTGTGGCTATTGAAGAGGCAACGTCTCTTCAAAGAGAAATCGCCCCTTCACATTGAGGCGATTTGAAATAGCCTCTTAGCCAAGCGGCAACGCCTCTTTGAAGAGACGTCACCATTTTACCAGAATCACAGCCGACTTGGCTTTGATCTTTGATATTTATTTTGAATAGTTTGCATGTTTTATGTATTTATCTTGTCACATATTATATTCACTTATCCTGATGTCTTGTTTAATTAAATATTTATTTATGTTTAAATAAGCATTTGTGCTTCTTATATGTAAAATTAACAAGCTAGATTTCGTCTTGTCAGTTTTTATGTTTGTGAAAGACTAATGGTTTGGGTTTTGCAGGAGTAATTTGGATGATCTATAATTATCCAAAATTATTGAATTCCTAATTAGGTTAAATTTGTTTATTTCTCATTTTATTTTTATTGTTATTGTAATTGTGCAAATAGTTATAATCCTTAATCCTTTCACCCTCTCATTTGAATGTATGATCGTAAATTTGTTATCATTACTTATAATAAGTGTTGGGTTAGTAAGCATGAAAAGGACTAATGTGCAAATCTGGCTTAAACGTAAAACTAAAAATGACTGCAATTCAAACATTAATAAGAAAATAATCCAATAATCAAAGGTAATAAAATACAAAAAAAGTATGGAGGCCAACCGTAAGGTTAGGTGGGCATTCCAAAAGCCCATACCCAGTTTCGGAACCCGATCTCTGATGAGGGCTTCTGGGAACCTCAGTGGAATTCAGTTAATGTACAGTGTGTCCTGAATTTCATCTAGGTGGCAACTCCATCTCCATTATGGGCTACAAGCCTATTATGTATTTCTTAATAGGCCTCGAGCTAACACAGTGTCGTAGTCGCCAAATACTTGGGCACGCGCTAAACCCCGCTGCCTATTATGGCGACTCCACTGGGGATAGAGAAATTAATTCCAATGTTTTGTGCTTTATCATTTTTTACTATTATCTTATTTCCTTTGCATTTCTTGCATTTACTATATATTTTCACACAATAAGCACTTAAGTCCCGAATAACCTGACAATAGTCTTTTCTTCACTACTTGCATTTCACTCAAACCTCACTCATAGCACGTACTTATCCACATCGCACGGACCTTGAGTAGGGAGGTGTAACGTGTGTATATAGCTGTGGGAGCCGAAGCTTATTACCCTTGACTCAACTCATGTAATGACTTAGCCACTTTCTCTAGGATATTTTTCAAATGCATGTGTTATATGTCATTTAGTAATCCTTATAATAAAGCCCAAGCCCATTGCTAATGGACTATGCTAAGTTGGGCCTTTAAGGCCCATTAAGATAAACTTTGGTTTTATTCAAAAAAAATTCTACTTGTTCGTATCGTCTTGAGAGTTTTATTGTATACATCGATTTTATTATCCCCTATTAATAATCAAAAATAGGCCAATAATCCTAGGATAAGAAACTCACCATTGAATATGCGTGCGGAAGAAATAAGGGTGGAGTTACCATTTGAAGAGCTTTGCTTTATTATGTGTTATATGTAAATAGAATATTTATTTACCTTCTTATTTTAGTGTTAATGAGACCCTGCATATCATGTATACACGTCAAGCATGTTTCTAATCTATAATGGTTGCAGATATAGATCTGCATCAATCTTCTGCTTGGGTACGGTCTGACACTGGTCGACTGATTAGAATCTCCAAAGAAACAGAAATGGTAGGGTTTGATCCTGAGGCTTTTGGGGAGAAATTGAAAGCAGAGATTATTGAACAAACCTGTGTAATCATGTGAGAAATTATGACAAAAGTGAGAAGACCGGATAGAAAAGAGCCACCAATACCTCAGCCTCCACCATTTGACCTGGATGCTGAAAACTCTGAAAGATAGGAAATAGATGATAACCCAGAAACTCTTTTAGCATAACCTATAATCCAATAAAATGTGGATGCTTTGGGAAGTGTGTAAAAGATCGGTTAGGCCAAAAGCATGAGCAAGACCATGGCTCAAATTTAAATGATTATGAAGGAAAAGGGGATCGATTCCCTAATGGATTACACTAATTTAGATTTAGATGAAGACGATGATCCTTTACCTTGAAAGTTTAAGTTTCCTGACATGAAGAAGTATTCTAGGACTAATGATCCTCACTTGCACTTGAAGCAATATGTGACCTATATAAGGGTGACAGAACTAACCAAACCCTAGATTATTAAATAGTTCCCCTTGTTCTTGGAGGGTGCTCCGATCCATTGGTACTATACCCTGGAACCACATGTGTAAAGTGATTGGAAATAACTTTGCGCTACATTCATCAAGCAATATGATTTAAATGCCCTAATGGAGGTATCTCTGAGGGATTTACAAAATACAAAATAGAAGTTCAATAAGTCCTTTGTTGAGTACTTAACTAGATGGAGAGGAAAGCTATCACAAATGAAACATAGACCAGCAAAATCTGATCAACTGACAATAGTGATGGAATATTGCATTCCATTGCTTTCCAAGAAGCTTAGGGGTTTAGGGATCAGGAACTTTGAGGAGTTGTACAGATTTGGGGTACAAAAAGAGTTCAACTTAGGACAAGATAAGAAATTCTTCCACAGAAGATCCGCAGGCAGAGAGGGGACTGTGTCCAATAGTGGGATTGGGCCAAGTAATAATGTATAGATCAACACCATCAGACAACCCCAGAGGTTTTCTAATCTAGGAAGACCTCTTTCCAAAGTACTGGAGAAGTTAATTAAGAATAACCTGATGCAACCTTTATCTCAGAGACCACCTTTCCTAAATACCGACCCAAAACTATATTGTAATTATCATCAAACCATCGGACATACCACCAATGGCTGCATTCGCCTGAAACACAAGGTTCAAGATTTAATTGATTCAAGCAAGATCACTAACCTTGAAACTAGGAAACCCAACACTTGAAACAACCCTTTACCCAACTACTACAACATACCATCGCCAAATCCACATATTCTTATAGTTAATACTGGCTTAACAGAGGAGCAAGTATTTAATTCCTTCATTGATGCTGCTCCTACACCCCCATAACCTAAAATCAAAAGCTTGAATCTGAACCAGCAACTTGTGAAACTTAAAGTGAATATTTTGGATATTTAGAGTATCGATGATGAAAAAGAGGGGCAGATTAATCTGTGGAAGGATGAAGGAAGAAAGATCCAGCCTACTAGAAAAGGTGAGAAAAAGGAACAGGAAGTGAAAAATGTTGAGCCAAAAAAAGAGAAAGTAGATGCAAAATAAGAAGAAAAACAGAATGAGAAAGCTATTGAAGCTAAGAGAGATGAGAAGACTCTCGTTAGTGTTTGGAAGCTGCTTTTGCACTCCAGAGCCAATCGGGAAGCGTTGGTTATGGCCCTTGATCATAAGAAAATCCTTGCAACTCATACACCCAGTCAAATGGTGGACTCACTGAAAGAAAGCCCTAAGGGGGCAATTATTTTTACAGATGACAACCTACCCTTGGAGGGTAGAGACCATAGTAAAGCCTATTCATAAAGGCCAAGGTGAAAAGGAAATTGACTTGATGTATGATGGTGGATAATGGATCCGCTATCAATGTATGTCTATTGAAGATTTTGCCTAAGTTGGGGCTAACTGCAGCTGATCTAAAGCCGTCTAATGTAGTCATTAAGGCCTATAATGACACAAAGAGGCTAGTTGAAGGGACTTTTAAAGCTCTGGTCAAGACTGGGCCCATTGAGGTTTGGGTTAACTTGCATGTGATTGACATCCCCATCACCTTTATTGTGCTATTAGCGAGACCATGGTTTCACCTGTTGGGAGGAGTACCATCAACTGTGCACCTGAAAATCAAGTTTCCATATGAAGGGAGAATAGTCACTATAATGGCAAAAATTGAAGATGTTGTTGCTACTTTGAAGTTAACTCCCAATGAAATTCTTGTTAGCCCAAGTTTTAAGGTTTACATGATCTATGAGGATGAATTGAAACCGAAAATAATAAGCATAATGAAAAACATGAACTTCATGCCCGGAATAGGATTAGGGAAGAACCAGCAGGGCCTGCCAGAGTTTATTGAGTCGAAGGTCTCCATTTTAAAGTACATATTAGGGTATCAAGAGTCCAAAAGCTCAAAGGCTAAGGCTGAAAAGTGGAAAGCACTGTGGGAGACATTTGTAGAAGAAGGCGCCAATTACCCATATACCAACAATCTTGAACCGTTGATGATAGCGAAAAGTTAGTCTCTAGGTTTGAAATCTTTGTTGAATATATGAATGGGATCAAAGAATTTACTGTTAAGGAATCGATGGTGGAGAAACTGGTGCAAACTCTCGAACTAGAAAAGGATATCCCTATGGCAGAGTTGAAGGACACTGTGGATTAGGAAGGGGAGCATGACTTTGAGTCCTTTGTCCTTAATTCTATCATAGATGTTTTCTATAATGACCTTGATATCTCTTTTGCAAACATGTTTGAGACTGGTGATCTTTTCTTTTCAAAAGTTAATGCAATAAGAGCTGACTTCGCCTATTTGTGTGATGTGTTTCCTAATGGTTATTCTATTTATGATGATCACTTCATGCATATGTTTGACATTAATTCAGTGCAAACTAAATCATTTAATTTAGGCATATGTAATAACCCTAAGAATATACTTATTGCTTCTAATTTAACTCCTGATAAGGGAGGAAAAATGGAAGAAGTATTAAGAAAAAGACAGAAAGTATTTGCTTGGGGTTATGAGGATATGCTTGGGATTGATAGGAAAATTGTAGAATACAGGATCCCTACATTTCATCACATTACATCGGTAAAGTAAAAGAAGAGAAGATTGTGGCTAGAATGGGGACTTGAATAAGGCTTGCCCAAAAGATGACTTCTCTTTACCACATATTGACACCTTAGTCAATAGTGCAGCCTCCAGTGCAATGTACTCTTTCATGGACAGTTTCTCAGGATACAACCCGATTATGATGGCAGTGATTGACAAGCTGAAGACTTCTTTCACCATTGAATGGGGTGTCTACTGCTATTTAGTCATGCCATTCAGGTTGAAAAATGCGGGAGCTACCTATCAGAGGATGGCTACCACTTTGCTGTAAGACATGGTCCACAAGGAAATAGAAGTATACATGGACGACATGATGGTAAAGTCTAGAACACGGGAAGGAAACATCGAGGCTTTAGATAAGTTCCTATGGAAAGCTGCTTGGACATATCATCAACCAGAAAGGAATAGAGGTGGATCTAGACAGGGTTAAAGCAATCTGAGAGATGCTTGCACCAAAGAACGAGAAAGAAGTCAAAGGGTTTATTAAGCAATTGTAATACATTAGCAGGTTCACGGCTAAGATGACTACCATCTGTGAGTCGATCTTTAAGCTCTTAAGAAAGAATCAACCAGTGATCTTGGATGGCAAGTATCAGCAAGGTTTTAAAACTATTAAGAATTATCTGATGAATCCTCTCGTATTATAACCATTGAGACCGGGTAAACTCCTAATCCTTTATCTGGCAATCAAAAGAGAAGCGATAGGTGTGATGTTAGCTCAAGAAGATGATGAAAGGGTCGAACATACAGTGTAATACTTGAGCAAGAAGCTCTTGCCCTACTAAGCCAACTACAGTTTGGTAGAAAAGACATGTTTGGCTGTGATTTGGGCAATGAAGAAGCTCCGACATTACTTTCAGTCTTATAGAGTTAAAAAAGTTTCTAGACACGATCCCCTGAGGTATCTCTAGTAGACTCTATCACTCATAAGAAAATTAGCCAGATGGTTGGTGCTACTCACCGAGTTCGACATAGACTATGTGGCCAAGAAAGTGTTAAAAGGGAGAGCTATAGCGGACTTTTTAGCTCAGAATCCAATGGAAGATGAACAAGAATGGGAGTTGGAATTTCTACATGAGCACTTAGGGGCAATAGAAATCCAAAATTGGATAATGTACTTTGATGGAGTGGTTAATAACTGAGGAGCAGGCATTGGTGTCATTCTGATCTCACCAGAAGGAGAAATAATTCCAATGACAAAAAGGTTAGAATTTAAAGTCACCAATAACCAAGCTGAATATGAAGCTTGCATCTTTGGTTTGGAAGCACTCCAGAATACTGGGGTAGAAGAAGTCATGGTATACGGAGACTCTATGCAAATAGTGAAATAGATCTCTAAACAATGGAAAGTGAGGGAAGATAAACTAAGATTGTACTAGGATTATTCATCTACTATTTTGTTGTCCTTCACTCAATGCAAATTTGTTCATTTTCCGCAAGAGGAGAATCAGATGACAAATGCTTTTGCCACTTTAGCATCGACATAGGAAGAAGGAAAACAGGCAAAGGTCAAACCTCTTATTCTTGTAAGATCCTGAATCCCTTGTTATGAAGAGATAAGGGTGATGCCAATTGATCCTATAGAGAAACAATGGTTTTACAATTTACAACAGTTTTTAAAAATGGGATAGTTTCTTAAAAATGCTGATAGAAAGGAAAGGATGTCTGTCAGAATGTTGTCTCATCAATTTATCAGCCATAATAGAATGTTGTACAAGAAAGTGCCAACTGGAGTGCATTTGAGATGTGTGGATAAGGATGAAGCACAAAAACTTATGAAAGTGGTTCATGAAGGAGTATGTGGTCCTCATATGAATGGAATAGTTTTGGCTAAGAAAATAGCGCGTCAAGGCTACTTTTGGCTAATAATGGAGATGGACTACTTGAAATTTGTAAAGAAATTTCATAACTGCCAAGCATATGGCGATGTTAGTCATTTACCCTTTATAAAACTTCATGGGATGACTTCTCCCTGGCCGTTTACAGTTTGGGGAATTGACATCATAGGGGAGATAAGGTCGAAAGCATAGAACGGTCATCACTACATTGTGGTGGCCATTAATTATTTCTTCAAGTGGGTTGAGGCAGAATCATATGCCACTATCGGATCAAAATAGATGGCAAAGTTCATTGAAAGAAATATAATATGTAGATACAAATTGCCTCATCATGTTGTCACTAATAATGGTATTCAGTTCTGAGCAAAAATGGTTGCTTTACTAAAAGAATACAAGGTTGACCATCATAGATCATCTCCATACATACCACAAGCAAATGGTGTAGTAGAAGTTATATGGATGATGGAAAAGTACAGAGATTGGTTAGATTATCTATAATTTTCATTATAGGGACACAGATTCACTGTTAGAACATCGACCGGTGTAACTCCATATTCTTTAGTATATGGGTGTGAAGTAGTATTACCAGTGGAGGTGAAAATTTAATCCATACGAGTTCTTTTAGAATAAAAAATCCCCGAATATCAGTGGGTAGAAAGTTGATTGTCATAACTAATGCTCTTAGATGAGAGAAGGGTGAAAGCCATGTATCACTCTCAGCTATATCAGAAGAGGATATGTTAGGCTTACAATAAGAAGATTAAGTAGGGCAAAATCAAAGAGGGTGATTTGGTCTTAAAGCTGACTAGGCCAATCATAACGGATCTGCGAGAAAAGTTTAAGTCGAATTGGGAAGCCCCGTATTTAGTTAAGAAGCTATTTTCCAAGGGCGCTGCTATCCTATCTGATTTGGAAGGAAATGAGTTCAAAGAGCCCATCAACCTAGAAAAGCTGAAGAAGTACTTTTTGTAGAGTCTCGCTAGGGAGAAAACCTCAAAAGAGGCTGCTTAGGCAAAAGTTAGAGACACAAAAGTAAAAAAATAAATAAAAGTCCTGCTGGATTGAAAACCTTGAAAAAGATTGTCTAGGCAAATATTAAGGACATGTAAAAGGAGAGAGAGAGAGGGAAAATAGTTAGTTGGAAAACTTGCAAGGGCAAGCCAATTAATAACAAAAGATATATAAGAAGCGAGATGTATAGTCATTTTATGCTTAAATTAAATGGAATGGATTGCCTTTGTTACTATTGAACATTGCATTAAGTATTCATTATAAACTGTTTAACTAAAAAGGAAATTCCATCCAGCAAAAAGGAAATAAAGATTAAGTTACATAAACAAATTTTGCCTTCTTTTCTTCTGTTGAACACTCGATGTTTGCAATTCTCTTATTTTTTTACTTTTCACAAACTCATCTTATTCTATCTATTGCAACTGAATCCACTCCTTGTACTGATCATCAATGGATGGATCTCCATTGTAGTCGATGCACCTCAGGATGGTTCTACGAGGCCAAGTTTCAACCAGGTTGTTCAAAAAATTCTGAGAAAGGGGCCTTAGCTTGAATTCATGAACTGGCTCCGCGATCAGTTTTTTCTGCTCATATTGTTGAAAAAGGCGGCTAGGATTGTAGAAAGTGGCAAAATGAAGGCCGACTATGGGAATACAGTAGGTGTAGGACCGGATGGTCACATGCTGCAATCTCCACTAGGGGCACATCCATGGGATTGTAGTGTCAGGAAATGTGGACAACCAGCTCCGAGTATCGTCCGTAATGGGATAAAGTATTTTATTGCAGCAATGATTAACCTTATAATGTGCAATGTCTCTGGGAGGCTCCAGCAACCTCAACTTTTCATGAAACCAAGCCTCAAAGCGGTAAATGGGTAAAAATGATAGTAAAGCATAAAATAGAGAAAAATGGAAAGGAAAGTTGACCTCCAATAGCAACAAAATCCTAGAAAATTGCTTAGTCTCTGGAAAGTTGTCTAATCCAATGATAGTTTCTGCTAAGATAAGAGGAAAGGGATTCAAACCTACCTCTACTTGATCGAGAATGTGCAGGATTTTTGAATTGCAGTTGCCAGAAGGGGAAACTATTAAGAATTGAGCATATAGACAAAAAGCCATAATCCGAGGCCAACATAAGTTTTGTTATCAGAATCTCAGTGTTGAAGATATGATGAAGAGAAGATTAGAGGGAAAGGTTGAACAGTCTAGCCATTTGGTATTTAATGGACTGTAAATCTGGAGTTTCAATCGAAGGAATTACAATCTAACAAATGGAATCCATTAAAGAGCCCAAAATAGCTAAGAACATGGAGGAATGAGAAGTTAATCTTCCTAGCGTGCATGGATCGAAAAGCGGATAAGTGAAATCTCTCCAATTTAGCCCAAGATTTGCCATCCAAGCTTTTCATGATTGACTGTAGTGGTTTCAAGCTTCTTTCGGTCATGATTGGGAGGTTAGGATACTATTCAGAGGAAGAAAATGAAGAAGAATGGCAGAAATAAGAAATTAGGAATTTTAAAGAAGTTGGGGATTTAAATAAGCTGCATAAATTATCTGTAGAGGTGATTGCCTCTACATAGAGGCAACGCCTATGCATGATGAGGCGATTCCTATGCACAACTACCCCATTCATATGTAGCCACTAGATCTAGATCTCTCAGTGGCATTACAAAGCTCAGATTAATGAAGCTCAATGTGTCAGCAAAAAGTATAGTCCCAGGATCTTACTACCTAATCAATCTGGCAGCTAGTGGTAGCAGTCTCAACTCTCTCCTATGTGTAGTGACTCCGAATCGAGTCGTTCTTGATGGTGTTAGTCCCCTTCATATATAGGATCATCCTGAGGTGATGCTCAATGTAAGTAACACGATTAGGTGACATTCTATGTAGGCTCACATCAAAAGGGACAGAATGTCCCACGCACAGAATCCCAGCGATAGCAACAAAAGAAATTAGATCAAGTGTAAACTCACTAAAGGAAAGGTGGAATGTGTAGGTAGTGTCAAACTATCTCTCTAGCAGAGCATGTAGAGGCTGATAGTCAGTCCACCCCTGAGCATCCAGAAGGGCGAGTATGAAGTCTAAAAAGCCTATATCGCGAATGCGAGCCTTGATCCTATCCGGGAATCCATCATACCAAAGGCCAGCACAGCTAAAATTCCCAGCACCTTTGAAAGTGTGGGAATCAAGCTATGAAATAATCAGGGAGTTTAATTAGCAGTTTATTTAACCAAAGTTTAAAAATTTTTGGCCATTCATAGTCAAAGAGGCGACCGCCTTTATGCGTAGAGGTGATCGCCCCATCGAAGGGACGTCGCTTCTTCATGAAGAGGCGATTGCCCTTTTGTCCAGTCGCCTCGACATGAAGAAGTGACTGCCTCTTCTCCAGGAGGTAATTGCCCCATTGATGAGGCGATCACCCCATCGATGAGGTGATCGCCCCATCGAAGAGGCGACACCTCTTCGTGTTGGTGATTTGACACTCAAATTTCAAAATTTATAATTTTATTCAAATAATCAATTTTTCTTTCTATTAAAGTAATAAATATACATCCATAAGTAATAACCCGATGTTTTCTAATGCTATTTATAGGAAAAAGTAAAGAAATCAAATGCTAACCTCTCCAGTAGCCAATCCACATATATAGGATCGTGTATCAGTGAAAAGTGGGATCTTATCTCCAATATTGAGGCTAAAGCTGTGCAGAGGATGCTCTAGAGGTAGCACTAGGTCCCATGCTAGAGGATCAGGGGTCCGTGTGTTGTCTATGATAAAAAAAGCAAAAAGAAAGTGAAAGGAAAGCAAATGAGAAAAGTGAAAGTAAAAGAAAGAAAGATAATCTTTTTGAAAAAGAAAGGGTTAAGAAAGCTATTTATATGAAAAGGAAAAGGGAGGTGAAAAAGCCCATTAGGCAGAGGAGGGATGGCCCATCCTGGCCAATCATGTATTTGTCCCCAGTGGAGCCAACAAAAAAAAATGAAAATGAATAAATGAAAAATTATTATTTCACTTCTCGAGTGTACCCTGAAATTGATATTAAAGAGTTCAAGATTTTCTGATCGAAGCATCAGCTGATAAGTGACTGGTCAGGTTGTATCCTAGAAATTCAGGGTTAAAAAAGTGATAGATCAGGTTGTATCCTCGAAGTTCACGATTCAAAAAGTGACTAGTTAGGATGTATCCCCAAAGTTCACGGTTTAAGAAGTGTCTGGTCAGGTTTGAATCCCCAAAGTGCATTTTCTTTTCTAATGAGTGTCTACTCAGGTTGTATCCCCGAAGTGCACATCGCAAAAAGTGTCTGGTCGGGTTGTACCCCCAAAGTGCACGTCGCAAGGAGTGTTTGGTCGGGTTTGAATCCCCAAAGTGCATCTCTATTTCTTTACTGAGTCACTTTTTGGGCTAAAAAAACCCAAGAACCACGCTTCAAATATTAATGAGTGGCTGATCGGGCCAGGAAAACCCAAGGATCACAATCACATTTTCATATGTTTTTATTGAGTGACTTTTTGGGCCAGGAAAACCCGAGACTCATGCTTCAAATATTAATAAGTGGTTGATCGGGCCATGAAAACCCAAGGATCACGGACACGTTTCAAGACATTTCAGTAAGTTTAAAATTTAACCTTTTGGGTTTGAATTTCTGAGGC
This sequence comes from Mallotus repandus, assembly GCA_949671775.1. Classification (NCBI taxonomy): domain Eukaryota; kingdom Viridiplantae; phylum Streptophyta; class Magnoliopsida; order Malpighiales; family Euphorbiaceae; genus Mallotus; species Mallotus repandus. The sequence continues at coordinate 13,350 of CATIWM010363285.1, forward strand.
TAACAATACGAGCGAAGCTCGGAGGTCAGGTACATCATTTTGTTATTTACTACCTTTATTCTGCGTGTTGCTTTGTCAAAAAATTGATTTCAGAAATTCAATTTTTGAAAAACCAAGGGGGCAAACTGTGGACACAATCAGTTTGATCGGCCCACAATGAAAATCCAATGAGGAGATAGTACGGATATCAAATGCAAGAGAAGCCCGAAGCTTTTTTAAAATGAACTTGAAAGCCTAAAATCCTAAAACCAAGCCCGAAACCCTAAAACCAAGCCCAAGACCATTGAAAGCCCAAGCCTTTTAAGCCCAAAGGCCCAAGCCCCATGTGCCAGGGCTAAAGAGGCGATCGCCTTATCGAAGAGGCATCGCCTCTATGGCCATTGCCTCGATGAGCTGATGCCTCAATGAGGCGACGCCTCTATACTGCCTTCCTGTGACCTACATTAAATGAGATTTGACCTTAATAGCAAGTGGGTGGGGCCACACCTTACCCCTCTGTAATTTTGAGCGTGGATGGTTGATTTTTGTGGCATGAAAGGTGGCTAGAAAGGCGTGCACTTAATGGTTTTGAAAAGGGAATGTCTAGTCAACTTGGGAATTGGAGGACAAAGGCAAAGGAGGAAAGGCTTAAAGGGAAGTGGAGGAGAGAAAGGAAGGAGGTTGGTCTGGAAAAAAAAAAGGAAGGGAAAAAAACATTCTTGAGAGAAAATAAGAGAAAAAAGAGAAACAAGAGAATAGGAAGGGGATTTTAGCTTGAAGGTTTGTTTTCTTGAGAAAAAAGAAGGCTCTCTTGCATTCACAAGCATTTGAATCAACAAAACCAATCTCTGAGGGCTTAGTTAGGAGCTTCTAAACTTGCTGCAATTAATGAGCATTCTTATTTTCAAACTTGAGGTTCTTTATTTCATTTAAAACCATATTTCTTAGTCTTATTACTTGCTTCTTTGCTTATTGTTCATTTAATGTTAAGTTGAAAGCATGATTAAGTAAAACATATTAGTTATGAACTTTTATGTATTTGTATCAATCTTTGCTTATTTATGTTTGTTTCAAAGTTACATATGATTTACGAAACATGTAGTTTTGTTGTGTGGCTGTTGAAGAGACGTCGACCCTTCACATTGAGGTGATTTGAAACTGCCTCTTGGCCTGGAGGTGACGCCTCTTTGAAGGGACATTGCCATTCCACCAGAATCACAACTGACTTGGCTTTGATATTTGACGTTTATTTTGTATAGTTTGCATGTTTTATGTATTTATCTTGTCACATATCTTGATTTTGTACTCGCTTATTGTGATGTCTTATTTAATTAAATATTTATTTATGTTTAAATAAGCATTTGTACTTGTTATATGTAAAACTAACAAGCTAGATTTTGTTTTGTCATTTTTTATGTTTGTGAAAGACTAATGGTTTGGGTTTTGCATTAGTAATTTGGATGATCTTTAATTATCCAAAATTATTGAATTCTTAATTAGGTTAAATTTGTTTATTTCTCATTTTATTTTTGTTGTTATTGTAGTTGTGCAAAGAGTTGTAATCCTTAATCATTTCTCCCTCTCATTTAAATGTATAATTGTAAATTTGTTATCATTACTTGTAATAAGTGTTGGGTTAATAAGCATGAAAAGGACTAATGTACAAATCTAGCTAAAACGTAAAACTGAAAATGACTACAATTCAAACGATAATAAGGAAATAATCCAATAATCAAAGGTAATAAAATTCAAAACACACACGGAGGCCAACCGCAAGGTTGGGTGGGCATTCCAAAAGCCCATACCCAATTTCCGAACCCGATCTCTAATGACGGCTTCTAGGCACCTCCGTGGAATCCAGTTGTTGTATAGTGTGTCCCAACTTTCATCTGGGTGGTGACTCCATGTCCATTATGGGCCGCAAGCCTATTATGTAATTTTAAATGGGCCTTCAACTCACACAGTGTCGTAGTCGCCAAACTCTTGGACGCACACTAAACCCCACAGCCTACACATATATATTAAACATACATTATTTAAAATGTCTTTATAAATTTAATAATTTAATGAATGTTTTGAATTTAGATAAAAAAAATTTAAAAATTTCCTTAAATTGTGTTATAAGTTTTATAATTTAAAGAATATTTTGAATTTAGATAAAAAAAATTCTATTATTGTTTTTCTTCTTGATATTTGTCTGTGAAGATATTTTTATTCACAACAGGTATATTATGAGACATTATACAATAATTTTGACCTTTCAATTTATTTTTTTTAAACCTTTCAATTTATTATGTATAATTAGAAGGCCAAATCAATTAAAATTTAATATTTAATTAAAGTTAGTCTAACCTTTAACTGTATATGGACCATAATTATTATAAAATTTCTTAATGCATTACACTTTGGAATAAAATTTGTGTCATATTATTCAAACGATTTACATTTAACTAATAAAAAGAAAACATATATCTTTATATCATAAATTGGGTTATTATATAACTCTACTATGAACTTTAGTTATTTTACCAATCCATCATATTCTTAAAATTGTAATGAATTCATATATAGAACTTTTCAGTTTGTTGCAACTTTATCCATAATCAAAATAGCATGTGTTTGTACTGAGAAGACATGCTAATATGACATATATATGTAAATTTATTTGCTGATGTGATAATTAGAAGAATAAATTAGTAATTTTATATTTTTAACTCTCATATTTTTTGCAAATATTTTTCATTTTCATTTTTTTAAATATATCCTTACTTTCAGCAAATAAATACACATGCATGTTATGTTAGCATGTCATTTCAGTATGAATACATGATATTTTGACTGTAAATAGATTTGTAACAAATTAAAAAATTCATATATCAATTCGTCATAGTTTTAAAAATAGAATAAATTGATAAAATGATAAAGTTCATGATATAATTATGTAATAACCCATTGTAAACTCTACCATTAAATATAGTACACGTAATGTAGATAAAAATCTCCTTCCTTGTAACACATCACCAATGCAATTGTTATGTGTTGTACACATGGATTATCATGCAACCAGACATGCACACTCCAAACCTTAAATAACCTTAGAAGTCTATTTATGTTGTAGGGCCTTGTCACTAACCACATGTTCAACACAGCCTCTCCGACACTGCCCCTTTCGATTATATAAACCAGGACAAGCACTAACTCCTTTCTTTTTCTTTTTCTATAACTACAATACATATTTATCAGTATCAACTTCAAAACTGATGGTGTTTTTTTAATTATTACTATAATGGGTTATCTAGGTATTGTAATGATGATGGGTTTTGTACTTGTTGTAATTATAAAGATATGGAAAGTGTGTAGAATCGTGTTCTGAAGGCCATATGCGTTAGCAAAAATCTTTAAGAAGCAAGGCATCAAAGGCCCACCTTATAAGCTACTTTATGGTTCTTGAAAATGCCCTTGAGAGGGGGGGGGGGGGGGTGAATAGGGCTATTGAATCAAAATCAAAACTTAAAAATAAATAAGCAAAAATGAAAGAATGTTGAGAAAGAAGAATGATGAATACAAGTATTTAAGGAGTTTGGATTCTGAACAATCCTACGTCTCCACCTAACTTATCCCCAAGTTAGGATTTTGAATCACCATAATCTATTCCCTTAGATTGATTTTTACAACTTGAGTTTTAGGCTCAACTCAAACCTTACAACTTGAGTTTTCAAGGCTTACTCAAAAATCGATTCACAAGTGCTTTCAAGGCTTACACTAAAACCAAATTCCCAAGTGTTTTAATGGCTAAACACTTAAACCAATCCCTTTAGAATAGAACATTGATATTAAATGCCAGGATCATGTCTTTTTGATATTAAATACGATCGAAATAGCCTTATCTTTCTTCAAAAAAGTTGTAGATATTTCTCTTATCTTTCCATAGCACTTTAAATAACTTCAATTGGATATCTGTATCTCAAGATATTGTTGAAATACTAAGAGCTACTCATCTTGAAATGAAAACTGCACAAGCTGATTTTAACTGAAAATTTCCAGAACTAAATGAATTCAAATTTTGACAAGTAAGATCAATTTGGAAATCTTGTGATGTCTACTTAAAATTTTAAGAAGACAACTTTCTCATTTAAAAGGTCTAAAGCTTCCGAAATTTTCCTGGAATCCCGAAGTTTGATTTAGCCCAAAAGCATGCTTAGCTACATTTTGATTTCCATTATAGTCCTAGCTTATACACACTTAAACAAACATGTTAAATGCTCAAAATCAAGTTTTTTAAGATCAAAATCAAGATTGATTATTGCTAAGGTCAACAATCTCCCCCTTTTTGATTTTGACAAACTTATTTTGAGTTTGAGA
>CATIWM010363358.1:0-12516 GCA_949671775.1 Mallotus repandus
AGGTGTTGTGTGTGTTTGTTCCCGGATGGTTTGCCAACATGCTCCTAGGATGCACGAACTATAGGTGTTTTCCTGTTTTGGAAACGTGTTCATTTCGAAAACTTTTGGAAACGCTTCATAAACGTTCATGATCAAGGTAGGCCATATTGCTGTTCTCACGAACAGAATTTAACTAAAAGTTTCTTCAATACTTGAATTATATAGTGAGATTTTGCAAGTTTAATTCCATCCAAAGGAATCTATTCTGACTAATATCGGTTTATTCATAGACTTCACTAATGAGTTTAACTAAAACAATTATAGTGCCACATTTACATTTTTTAAACAATCTCAAAATAATAATAATTCTTGATTATAATCCTCAAAGATTATTATTTTTAATTTATAATTTTTCTAAATTTATCATAACTTTTTTTCAATTTTTTATGTGAAAAATTGTACAAATCCACTAGTTTCACCTGTTGATCTAACTAAAAAAACTATTCTAAGGCATCTATAATGAGATGTACATATTAATACTTCTTTTCTTTTTTAGTCATTGCTATTCAAATTTTACTGAATTTTAACTGATATAATTCGATTCAAATAGGATCATAAAAATGATAAATATTTTTTAATAATTATTTAATGTGAATATATATATTATAATTTTTATTTAAATGTAAAGCGAGAATAATTCATATTAGTTAATCCTACGGTGGTTGTGGGATAATCCTAATTTTCACCGTCCCAAGAAAAACTAATGGGCTAAGAGACATAATATTTGCAAGACGTCAACGATTATGCCTTGAGATACTATTTGGATTCTTGGAAGCTGTCTAATCTGTTACAAGAAATTTTAGCTCAACAGTGGGAGCGATAAGTGATGTTTATGGAATTTTGCTTTCTTTTTCCCGTGTATTGGAAAGTCATCGGTAAGATGTAAACCTCAAGAAATAATTTAAAATAATTTTGTCTTAAAATTATGAGATATTCACGTATTATATTGGGTATAAAAATAATTTATACTGTGTTTAGCAACTGACACACTAATTTAAGAAATTTAATCTAGTGACAAACCTGTCCTTATTGAATGTATTAACAAAAAATTCATTAAAATCTTATTCCGCTGAGCCAATGTTTTGAGTTAAAAGATATTTTTTTTTATAAAAAAAAGTATATTTCTAATAATTTTATTTCAATTTTAAAATGACAATTTTAAAAAACTATTTACTTCAAATATGTTGCAACTATCACACGTAATATATTATAACATCAAAGCTTATTTATTACCAAAGATTTGAAACTTGGGGAAAGATGTTCTGCCCATGCTCAGTAATCTTGGTCTCTTTGCAAGGTTCCTGCCTGTATTTTGAGACGTCGCAAAAGCATCCTCCCTTCCCACCCACTCTCAAGAACTTTGGCTAGACAAATGCAGCCATGAGTAATTCACTCAAGTGTAAAGCAAATTTCTCAGGAATGCAGTATACGCCTTTCTATTCTGCTCAGGGACGGCAAGGCTTTCTCAGGATTATGGATGTTCTCCAACTCTGATTTAGTTCCTGCCCTTCCCATACCCTGGCTTGTGATTAGTCTTGTGCTTCCAGCGATAGCGAGCCTCTCCCCATAAGAAAACAAGAGATCCAGGGGTTAAGTAAACAGGAACACTCACTGTGTCTTGGTCATTTTCTTTCTTTCCATTGTCATCAGCTGCTGTTGCTTGTGTAAAATGCATCGCACAGGATGACTCCAGGGAGATAATAGCAATTCCATCTTCAAAGCGCATGAGATCAACATGTGCTCAAATTCCCAAAGTAATGCAAGAAACAAACTATGATAAAGGCCATAATAATAGTTATATATTGATATTAGATTAAAAAAGAGAAAAAAATATTATATATTTATATGAATGAGTTTAATAATTATATAAGGATAAATTTTAATTTGCTCCTTTAACTTATAAATTGTGTCAATTCTATCCAATTTTATTTGAAGGATCTAATTATAGTTTTAAAAATTACTTTTAGATTCCTAAAAAATAAAATTGACACTTATTAAATGTTTTGTCCTCTTTTTCATATATGACAAAATAAAATACAATAACGTTTTTTTAAAATTCTAATTTAGTTATTTTTGATATAAAATTAAAAATTAATTTCTAAATATTTTCATAATTTTTTTTATTTTTCACTAAAAATCCTTAAATTTTAACTATTTTAAAATTTACTTCTTAACTTTCAACCACATTATTTAGAAAATTTTCTAATACAGATCAAACCAAAAAATATTAGATAAAAAAAAAAGCGATAATTTTGAGATACTAAAAATATAACTCAAGAATATAAAAACTATTTAGTTTTTCTATAAAATATGAAAAAAATTAAAAATTTAATTATTTTTTATGGTAGTGATCATTAAAATTGCTTACTTTATTTATTTTTATTTTTTTAATATTAGTCTATATAATAAATTGATTCATAAGTTATCATTTTTTTTATTTTTAATTGATAAATAAAAAGTTAAAATTTTATGTAAAAATTTAAAAATTAATTTTTAAATTTATTTCAAAAATGGTATAATTAAAACTGAAAATATTTTTTAATTTTTATTTTTCTTAAAAAAAAGAAGAAAAATGGAATAACTGTCAAATTTATTTTATTGGGATCTAAAAGTAATTTTTAAAAATATAATTAGATTCTTCAAATAAAACTGGGTAGAATTGACACAATTTATAAAGTTGAAATAGCAAATTGAAATAATTTTTAAAATAAGATTTAATTGATAATTGGTCTAAAATTAATGATAAAACATATCATTTTTCCTATTATATATAGTCAGTCCATTGCATTAAACAATTAAATGCATAAAAATATTGATTAAATATTTTATATTTAATTAATAAAACATAATACATAAATTATAAATTTATCAATAAAATAAAATATATTTTATCAAGTAAAATCTTCATTTTTTAAAATGGAGTACTGACTACCGCAATCGACCTTCTTAGATAAATAATAAATTTGAAATTAATCTTCATTTTCGAATAGAGACTTTTGACCATGTCGGTCAATCGCTGGAGGTAAAGATAAAATTTTTTTTTTTCTTGTTTTTTTACCGAAGTAATGTTCATTAAACAGCAAAGAGAGACAATACAGGAGCAGCCAACACCAACTGTTAGAGCTAGTCACCATTTTTACTTCTACTAACATGAATTCTACCTGTAAAAGTAAATAAATATGAACTAACTAAAATCAAGCCAAAGCGAAAGATAATAAATTTAAAATTAATCTTCATTACTTTTGACCAGGTCGGTGAATGGCTGGAGGTAGAAGATAAAATATATATATATATATATATTTTTTTTTTCTAAAAGGAATGAAAGAGAGAAGAAAATAAGTCTCATTTATCCTTAACTATAAACCAATTTTTTAGATAATTTTATCTTTTAGACTCCGTTTATTTGTGAAAAATATTTTCTTTTCGAAAAATTTGTTCTCTAGAAATATTTTTCAGAAACAATGTTTGATTACAACATTAGAAGACAATAAATGAGGAGAAAACGTATTAGAAAAAATATTGAAAAATGATTTCATATCCTTAGAATGAGAAATCATTTTCCTTTGTTTTAAAGTTATTTTCCTTTAACTAACAATTTATTTTTCTTTAACTTATTTTTTTTGTTAATCCAAACACTGAAAAATAAGAGAAAATATTTTTCACAAACAAACGGAGCCTTAATTTGTATCAATTTAGACAGTTAATTTTCTTTATTTCTTCCAATTTTATCCAACTTTCAACTGGCATAATTGATAATATGGTTTGTTGATATGTCAAAGACAGTGCTGACAAGACATGTAGAAATGAGTAAAAATAATTGAAAATTGAATAGGTTCGATTCGATTTAAGTTGTAAAAAAATTTTAGTTCGATTTTTACTTTAAAGAATCGAAATATTTTCAGTTCGGTTCAGTTTTTATTGTAAAAAAATAATTAAATTGAACCAAATTGAATTTCTAAAATATTTTAAATTATTTAGTGTTTATAATTCGATTTGATCAGTTTATCATTAATATTTTAAAATAATCAATAATATCATTTTAAAAATTTAAAACGATTAATAAAATTATATAATACCAAAAAATTCATATCAAAATTATTTAAGTTCATTTTAAAAAAATCAGTTCAGTTGATTTTCTAAGAATCAATATAAAAAATTAACAATAATAAATCTCATAAATATTATTAAAATAGTTCCAAATTATATGAATAACCAACCAAACCAGTATGGTATAGTTCAATTCGGTTTTGACTCTTGTTCAATTCAGTTAAGTTATTTTTAGATATTTTTAGTTTAGTTTGGTTTTATATATTTTTTACCAAAATAAATATATTTTTTTTATTTTGGTCTTGATTAAAATGATATTGTTTTGATCTCCTTGCCCTATCAGCACTGGTTTTGATACACCGGCAAGCCACATTAGCAATTATACATATCAATTGAAAATTGGATAAAATTGAAAGAAGTTGAAAAGTTAACTGTTTAAATTGATACAAATTAAAATATATAATTATTTAAAAAATTGGCCTATAGTTAAGGATAAATGGGACCGTTTTCCTGGAAGAGGGAAGGGTCGAGCTTTGATCTGTTAATGTATTAAAGAGAGCCATACCGCCAGTGAGGGAGTAGTTAAGTGGTAACTCATCTCTAAGGGCATCCTGATGGGGCTTTTTTTACCAATTTGGGGTAAAAAAAAATTTATTCCCACTATAGGGTGGTTTTCAAACTAATTCCAAGTTTAGGGTAAAAAAATAATTAAAATTAAAAAAATAAAAGAAATCATTTTCGCTATTGTCAGTGGCGGAAATGCTAAATGACAAAGTATTTTTTCCAATCACATTGGTTTAACTATTTTTTTTCAAAAGAAAAATTAAATTGAAGTGAACTCCACCTATAGAGCTGGCAGAGTTATGGTGGGACTGACAAATGTAAGAAGTCTGCTAGTTAAACTAGCAAACTTCACTATATTTTAAAAAAATCTGAGCCTATACCTACAACCTACGCCCTCACTAATTTTTTTTAGGGAAAATGGCCTAATTGGACCCTAAACTTTGGCCCAAATCCTGATCTGGACACTAACATTTTTTTTGTTCCCAAATGGACATTAAAGTTTCAAAATTGGCCTAATAATGACCCTCTGCTAACAGAAGTTATACAAAAACGTGGCAAAGGACTCCGTTAAGTGGTGTTATGTGGCATGTGGGCCCCACCCTCGCTTGTTGAGTCACCTCTTCCCCTCTTCTCTCCTTATGCAAAAACCTAGAAAATCGATGGTTTTTTTACCACCTGAAATGTTTCCCTTAGCTCATTTACCATCTCTTAGCTAACTAACATTCTATTAGGTCACTTTTCTCTCAGCTAGCTGACATTCTTTCACCTTGAAGCTAATATAGTCACCATCGCATTTACCTTTTAGAAGTGAACAACATGAGCTGAACCATAGAAGACAGAGATCGTATACAACATGTTAAAGTTAAGCAGGTATGTATATTTAACTTTATGCTTAAAAAAAGCTTTGCATGCATTGATGTTTGAAGATGGATTAGGTTGTTAAATAAAAAGATTAGTGCTTTAATCGAAGAGATTAGTATGGTAATTGGAATAATCAAAGATAAGGGTTTATCGAAATAATCAATTTGGGGTTTTTTATTTAAAGAAATACATGTGGTAGTTTTATAATAATGTTTATTTGCTAAGATGGATTTTTTGTGTGCTTGTTTGTCATGTAGCTATATTGATATTTGCATGAATATAAATTTTTTATTTTTTATTTTTTAAAAAAAAGTTGCTTTGCATGCAGAATGGCTGATGTAGAGACTGTAGACTTGATGTTTCATCATGGGGGTCAATGGGAACTTAGTCCTGATTTAGCTTATGTGGATGGAGAAGCTTTCATTGTGAGTAATTTTGATATAGACTTTCTCAGTTTTCCTCATATGATGAAGATGTATAATATTGATTTAGGGTATCCAACTGTTACAAAATTGTATGCTTGAAAACCTGGAAAGCCACTGCATAATGGATTATATTTGTTAGTGGATGATGCAAGTATTATTAGAATGATGAAATATAGTAAAAATAAGTTTGGGGTATAAGAAATGCATATATATGGTCATTATGATGTTGATGTCCCAATATTGCATGAAGTTAGTTTGCTTAAAGATGGTAAATCTGTGGAGAATAGCTTTGGAAATAGGACTGAGGATGAGGGTCAGAATGCAGTTGATATAGGTAATAAAGTAGGTACGCAGTGTAGCTTTGTTAAAGGCTAATCTAATACAAGTTTCAGTGGGTAGTATAAAGTTGTGTTTAATATTGATAGTGCAGCTAACATTAGTGAAGTTATGCGTGAGAGAAAAGGTGTTAGTGCAGAGCAGTAGGTTGAAATGGAGAGTAATAAGGCTACTGAGGTAAATATGGAAGTAGAGCATGATGAGGTGAATGTGTAGGGTCATGGTGAGGTGCTGCCTGAATCAGGAACTGAAAATATTGATGCGGATGAGGAATCTGAATATGAATCAAATTTTGATTTTGATTCTGAAGACAGTATTGAAATGTAGAAGATAATCAGGGACAGGCTCAAGATGATGAAGGTGTAGTTGATTCAGAATCTGAACATGAATCAGATTCTGATTCTGAAGATGATGACTGTGAAAGGGAAGATTCAAAAGAGGATGATAATGATGAAGGGCAGTATATTGATGAAGAGAATCTTGAAGTTATTAAACACGGAAAGAAGAAGCTGAGATATGACAGAGATGATGAAAATCCTCATTTTTTGCTCGGTATGACTTTCAGTAATGCAACTGAGGTGCAAGAAGCTCTTGCAAACTATTTTGTTATAAAAGGGGAGGATTTACATCTTAAACAAAATGAGCCTATGAGGATTAGAGCATGATGCTAATATCCAGGCTGCCCTTTTATAATCTATACATCTAAAGAAGGCAAGAATGAGGGAATGAGTGTTAAAACTCTGAATCCTGAGCATAAATGTTACAGAGTTTTTAACAACTCAAGGGCAATTGTTACTTTCTTAGCAAGTCACTTCAAGGATGAACTTTATAAGAGTCTAGAAAAGAGGGTGAAAGACATGGTTGATGAAGCAAAAGAAAAAATGAGGCTTAAAGTGAGCAATTCAAAATGTAAAAGAGCAAAGAGAAAAGTGATGAATGAGCTAGAAGGAAGTTATGTTGCTGAGTTTGGGCAACTTACAGCTTATGCTGAACAGGTGAAAATAACAAATCCGGGCAGTTCATGTCACATTGATTTGTGCAAAGAGAAGTTGAAAGAGGGTAGAATAGTGTTTAAAAGGATATTTGTCTATCTTAAGGCTTTGAAAAAGGGCTGGAGGGCTGGATGTAGACCTATAATTGGTCTAGATGGTTGTTTCTTGAAAGGTATTGTGAAGGGATAGGTGTTAGTAGCCATTGGGAAGGATGGAAATAATCATATGTTTCTTATTACATGGGCTATGACTAAAACAGAAAATAAGAACAATTGGACATGGTTCATGGAATGGCTTGTTAAAGAGCTTCAAATGGAAGATAATGACAAGTTATAGACCCTTATTTCAGACATGCAAAAGGTGAGTCCTCTGTTTGTGCTAACTTTTTTTCTGAATTTATTATTTGTATTGTGCTTATTTAACACTATGGTTTATGTCTTAGGGGTTGTTACAAGCTATGAAGGATGTACTACTAGATGCCGAGCACAGATGGTGTGCCAAGCATTTTTTTTAACTAGTCAAAGAAATGGACTGGTGGAGAGATGAAGAAGAAATTTTTTATATGTGCATGGAGCACATATCCCGAGGAATTTGAAGACAACTTAAGAAAGTTGGGTAACTTAAAAAAGAAGGTTGTAGAAGACGTACTTAAGTACATTCCAGTAAATTGGTGTAGAGCATTTTTCAACAACAGATGCAGGTCTGACATGGTTGACAATAACATATGCGAGTCCTTTAATGCAAGTATACTATAAGCAAGGTTTAAGCTAATAGTGTCTATGCTGGATGACATCAGAAAGGCTGTCATGGAGAGACTAGCTTCAAAAAAATTATTAGTTCAAAGTTGGATATCTTATTGGAGTCCACATTGCATGGCAATCTTCCAAGAGAATGGCAAAAATGCTTGTGGATATGAAGTGTTATTCAATGGTGAAGAAGGGTATGAGGTTAGTGATGGACTTGACAGGCACACCATTTGCCTTGACAAGAAGCTATGTATATGCAGAACATGGGATATAACAGGTATCCCATGTTGTCACACTATATGTGCCATGACATATGCAAAAATTGATCCACTGTCTCATATTGCACACTAGTACCATTGATCATTATATGTTGCAGCTTACCAACTTCTTATGGAACCAATGCCTGGAAAGAAATTTTGAAATCTTAGCAAATTTAAGTCTTTGGAGCCTCCATCAGCAGCTAAGATGTCTGGCATACCTAAGATAAACAAGATTATAAGTGAGAATGAGACCAAGATGAAGAGAAATGTTGGGAAACTATCAAGACTAGGGAGTAAAATGACTTATAACAAATGCAATCAAGAAAGCCACAATAAAAAAGGTTGTACTCAGGTATAAAGGCTTACGTTTGAGTTAATTAATATTTTAATTTAGATAAGTTGGCCTGAAATTTGAATTTTATTTATGTTTATATTGATAGCAAGTAGCACCAATAGCTACAACATGTAGTGAAAAGAGGAAACAAAAGGTCAATGAAATAAGGACTCAAAAAGGGAAGGATAAAGTGTAAGTTAAAACTCAAAAAAGGTCAAGTGAAAATCATAGAGGGAGTTATACAGGTGCAGATTCTGTTCCTGGCAAGTGCTATTGAGGTCCAAGGGGCAGAGAACGTGGCCATGGATGTTATGTTGATCCAAACACTGGAAGTATTACATATAATATGAGAACTAATAAACTGAAACTTTATTTTTTTATTGTCTATCAATGATTTACAATTGTTGTTTTTTCATTTTACAGCCTGGTTTGGAGAGTGAACAAATTGTGTTATCTGCTCCAGAGCTGACTGTATCTAGGAGCACTGATATCAACCAGGATCCTCAAATCAGATATGCAATTCCAAATGAACGAGAATTGAGAGCTACAAAAAGAATGTCGAATTCCTCAACCAGTCAAGGATAAAGGAAGATAGCATTTACAGGTGATGGTTCAGAGGTGCTACAACCAACTAACCTTCCTTTCAAACCACCAGGGTTACAATGGCAAGGCTCTTTATGTTTGACAACTAGACAGTTAGAGGAACAAAGACAGAAAAGGATTGGATAGATGCATAGAGGTTCAACCTCTACTAAAACAACATGACATTATAACACAAGGGCATTATTTGCTGGATTTAATTCTTATAGGAATTAGATTATATTTTGGTTAAGAATCTAGTTCCTCAGGAACTATATGCCTGAAATTTATATTTTTTTGTAATTATTTTGTTCAAGACATGTGATTCATTAAAGTGAGAAACTCTTAAACTCATTTTATTTTATGTATGGTTGAATCCAATAGGGTTGGATGGGTTACAACCATTTAAGTATTTATGATCATGGTGATAAACTCTTAACATCATGCTTGTGTAATCCACATATTTATGCAGCTTGCATCTATTTTCTTAGGCTATTTTGAATTTTTCTTGACTATGTTGTTTAGGTATTCTCTTTTGGTCTTATGCACCTGATTCACTCTCTAGTTTAATTAAGAACATCAGCAGAACATAAATTTATCAAACCTCGAACTGCAATTTTTAATAATCCTTTTACAAAAAACTTTCCATTTCAAAGGCATACAACTTCTCATTTTTAGGGCCACATGCCTACGTACACATAAAACACAAATAAAACACACAATACACACATAAGCTGCCCTTAATTGCTTTTTCATTTTTTCTACTTTCAACTTATAATTTTTCTTCAACTCCTCTCTATTCATCTTTAACATTCTAACATCTGCTCGAATATCATCAATTTCTTCTGAGCTTATTCCAATTTCAAAAGCCTTAATTCTTCTCAGCAAGTCTTTATTTTCAGCCTTCAATCTCTTCCTTTAATTTTTCAGAGTATTAATCACCTCCTTTGCCCTCATGCACATCTCTCCATCATACCAGGTAAAGTAATCGCAACCCTTTCTTGGAACTCTTTCTTTAGGTGGCTACAATTAATCCATCCACACACTTTATCAATCATATTCAATACAGCCATGAACAATAAATCTAAAATCTAAACATGAAAATTTCAACAAACTTACACTATAGTTTGGGCATTCATAGAATCTTCGACCGGGGTTACATTCAGTCCATGATGTCCATAGCACCTCTTGAGAACCACAATAACATCTTTTTTCACCTCTTTACAACTAAGACAAGCGATGTCTTCTTGTAGAGGACGATTTTGTGGCTGATGATGATGAAGCCATCTCCTTCTATACTTCTTTCACACTATCTCATTGGACACTTCTTTCACACTTAAAGCTTCAAAGTAGCTTCACTATCATTCATTAATTGGCTGCATTTTTGATATTTCAACTACTGATTTGCAATTGATACTCAGGGTTTATACTCTTCTACTTTTATTTCTTTGTTACTGCATAAAATATGGAATGCATTTGATATTACTGTTGAATTTGGTTATAATAAGTTTCTCAATTACCCTAAATTTAGAATTATTATAAAAACACCCTAAAGTGGAAATAAAATTTTTTTTACCCCATATTGGTAAAAAGCCCCATTCTAAGGTGCAGAATTTGAATCATGTTGTCGTCGATTTAAAAGGAAAGATTGCCTTATTGTATAGTCTAATGATGCTTAGGTCATATAACCTCTCTATATACTGAAAAAAAAAAAAAGCCATACCATCAAACTATTCACCTTGGGCAATTTTTTTTTTAAATTATATTCTTTCAATTATTCCTTTTCATTTAGTGCTCCAATATCATATAGTCCCAAATTATTTTTGAATTTAATTAAATTATAAGTTGAATATATAGATCCCATAAAAAATAAAAATCTTCAATCCACATATTTTTATACAGAAAATTCAAACTTTATACATTACTTTTTAATATTTTATGTATAAACTTTAGTTAATTTAGACCGATCAATATCTATTATTCCTTTTCAAGAGAAAATTACAGTCTATCACATCACAAATAACGTGCAAGCTAGAAAATTTCAAAAAATTTATATATATATATATTCCTAAATCATTGTATAGCTATCTTTAAATCCTTTCGTTGGTTTCGTTGGTTAACTTTAATTTTTTTTTTAAAAAAAGGTCTTAAACTACATTTTGTGAAATAATAATAATGAAGGGTTTGGTTTGGTTTGGTTTGGTGTGTCTATGTTCCTGAAGCCACCATAAATCAGCTCCTATTAACGGCTCTGCTACTCTCAACATCCGTTGTAGGTTCATTCTCTGGCAATTGATGCCCCAGTTGTGGTACTACTCCAGTCCCTTACCCACTTTGCACAGGATCAACCTGTGGAGATCAATCATACAAGATCCGGTGTGATGCAGGCGAGCTCGTATTTGTCGCGCTTAATAACTCCTATCCAATCATTTCCATCAACCCATCAAGCCAAAGACTATTGATACAACCAGTAAATATCCTTCCAAACTCCTGCATTTCATAAGATTTTATCCATTATGGCATCCACTTGAATAGTTCACTTCCTTTTAACATCACCAGTTCCAATGCGGTCATTCTTCTTAACTGTTATGATTTAGTTCTTGAACGTTTGGATTGCTCTGAGACAAGCTTGTGTCGTGTGTACCTTGATAGCACCAAAGTGAAAGAGATATCTCAGTGTCAACATGCATCAAAGTACTGTTGTACTTTCATAGCAGGCGGGTCATCAACAACATATAGAATACGGGCTGTAGAAAATGCATGTATGGCGTATAAGCCATTTGTTAATTTGAACCCGAATTTGCCCGTGGATATGTGGCCCAATCCGGGGTTAGAGATCCAATGGACGTTGCCGGAGGAGCCACTGTGTAGGTCTCAGGTAGATTGTGATGGGAACTCCACGTGTCAGGCTAACCCTACTGAGGATGGAGTAACGAGATGCTACTGTAACGTTGGGCTGTTCTGGGATCCAGCACTTGGGATCTGTGCTGAAGGTAAGTTATGTTAATTGAAAGTTGCTGGGAACCTTTTTTTTTTTTTTTTTGAAAATGGGAACTTATTTTGTTGTGCTGCTAATCTGGGAGCTTTGTACAGTTGTTGACGAGTGCGAAAGTCTTAGAGGGTGTGGTCGACCAAAGAGGATTGTACTTATAGCAGGTAATAAGCTACAACAAATTATATATATATATATATATATATATATACACGCATTAATAAACCATCGTATTTCGAACATAAATTTTTTTTTAAACTCATAATAGTAAACAAGCTATTAAATATATATTTCAATTTTATTATTATTGTTATTTTTACTATTATAATTAAAAGTATAAT
>CATIWM010363385.1:0-37516 GCA_949671775.1 Mallotus repandus
AACATTTAATTACAAAAAGACCCTTGAAGGAGAAGAAAACTTTCAATTTAGTCCACAAAAAATGTAATCAAGCCTTAGAATCCGAAATTCAAATATTAGAGACTCATTTGCTATGAGTTTTCATCATCGGAGTCCTCTTTCACATCTATACTCTAATTATCCCGAAATTGGGTGCTTACAACAATCTTTCAAAAAAGAATAGTTAAAAGTCTATTCCCAATAACCTAACATGAATAAAGACCAACATCATTTTAAAATAAACAGTTTTGGAAAATTCAATTTGAATAATTTATTTAGACGTCTTAATAAACTACCTATAAAATAGAATTCCAATAAAATTTAAACACTATCCAATTTCTTTAAAGTTATCTATTTAGAGTTTGTAGTTTAAAATAAAGTTTTTTTTTATTTTTTAATAGAAAATATTATAAATTTTTAGAATTCAACACATAAGTGTTTAGAACTGAATGCTGAATTATGAGAAGGGGTAAGTGTCAAAATTTGAATTGAATGACTTTAGAGCTCAACATTTAATAGATATATAGATTTATAATGCTGCTTGTTTCTTAAATTTACAATTAAATATGTATTTTTATATATAAAAAAAACTAATAAATTTTAATTTACATGATAAAAAAATTTGTTTTTTATTATAAAAATAAGTAAATTTTTATATTTTACAATTTACACAATTGATAATATTATATTGTATTTGGACATAAATATTTGATTTAAATTTTTAGATTTTAAATATTAAATTTCAAGTATAAAGATTTTCAAATAGCATGCAATTAAGGAGATGTTTATTTCATAAAAATAAGGATGGAAATCAAATCGGAATAAGTGATTTTCGATTCTTAGTGTCTGGTTCATTAAAATTTTACATGAGAATATGAATGAATTTCCCTATCAATGAGAATCGATGGTGTGGGGGTAAGGAATGATTTTTCATTCTCAAGTCAAATTAATTACAAATAAGTCAAAGTTTTAAATATTGTCATATATTATTAAAATTTATGAAATATAATATTTTTTTTTGAAGTAATTACATAAAATTTATAAATTCATGATATTTATTATTTAATATATAAATAAGATTAATTCCAATTTCAAATCCCTTGGTTAAAATTTTTATTCTATTTCCAATTTTTCTTTCTTCCGATTTTGTTTCCAGAATATGAACTAAACGTCCATAAATATATTTTAAAATTATTGTTAAATGAATTTTTAAATTTATTATGAATTTATGTAAAATTTTTATTAATATAAATTTACATAATTATCAAATAAAAAATGTAATCTAAATTTAGATTCATGATTAAATCTTTCCATTCAAACATAGCATTAATATGCTCTCACTTGGTTTCCTTTGTTTGCATGGACCTCAGTTTGGTGGCGGAGCGATTATGATCTTATCAGGCTCATTATGTACCAAATGTTAGGCCTATGAAAAAGGTTCTGGCCACTTAACGGCCCACGCTCATGTGAGTTTAGTGTCACGGGTCCTCATTTTAGCCCTAATATTTGACCCGTGGGGCGCCTAAACTCCCCCATGTTTAGGCCAGCCAAGCGTTATAAATCTGCCTCTGATATTAATACCGAATGTTCTCGATCTATAGTCGAGTGTTGGCGAACCTAACCAACCTCGCATGTTCGCCACTAATGTTATTCCCGATATTCCAGCATATGTTTAAGGCACATACTCGTCTTATAGATTGCATGTGCATTCACCATTCCCACACAATACTTGGTCCCACATTTGCCTCACAATTCCCGCATATATATGAATCCCACTTATGCCTCGTAATTCCCCTATATGCTAGCGCATAGCGCAAGCTACATAAGAACCTCGGGCCTAGGAGAACACGCACTACGAGCACCTCGGCCTCGTAGTGTCCATAGAGCTCCTTCTCTATGGAGACACCGAATTCCTCTTTCTTGAACTCGATGCCCGTCGCCTAAGTTCTCACCTAGGGAGCTCACTTAAGGCTGTGTCGTAGAACCGTGCACACAAGCCTCGGGGATGGTGGAGAGCTTACACCGATTGTACCCCATAAAGAGCATAAGGAGCACCATAAAGGTTACTAGGAGGAGACATCATAATGTTCCACCCCTCACACCTTCATAAATTACCAAAATGCCCTTCAATATACTTTTCCCTCCATGTACATCCTCGCTCGGTCATATTATACCTTTCTTGTTCATCCATGCCCTTAATATTAGTTAAGGACTCTAAGGGTACATTGGTCCTAGGGCTCCTTTCGTCGCCCCGTTACATTTATCTGTATCTATATTTAATAGTTAAATGTATCAATTTGCCACGTTATTTAGGTTGTGCCATGTGGCACTTTTCAAGCTTTATAGTGCTTTGCATTGTTGATTCCATTTTGCTATTTGTGCTTTTAATCTCATGTGGATTTTTTTTTTTTCAGTTACAACACTGAAAAGTAGTGGAAAATGAAGGGGTTTTAAACAGCTTTTACTTGAATTGTCATCTGTCGCCACATGAACTACTCTTCATATTACACTTTAGACAAGAAAGATCCATTGGAGTAGTGTAACGTGCATTTGGGGCTTCATCCTGATGCCAATCTTGAGGCTGTGGAGGATGTATTTGCAAGAAGGAAGAAACGACAGTTCGAGTACCCATGCCCAAGCTCTCTTCCACTCCCTTCGTTCTGCATATGCTGCTACTCCCACTTCCCTCAAGGTACTTCTCTTCCTTTTTATCTTTCTCTTTATACATTCAGAGGAGAATGCAAGTTGTTGAATCTTGATCTATTTTGGGATGCAGATCATCGATCTCTTCATTGGTTTTGCTATTTTTACTGCTTTGATTCAGGTATTATTTCTCATCACTCTTTTTTTTTTTCACTCTATTGATCATTTCTCATCCGTCTTGATGGTTTATGTGAATGTTTATGAGATTATTAATTTTTTTGATGATAGTATATATTGTTGCTCTGTCATTTCAATCCTGTGATTTTTAGCCACTAATTGTATTTCGATGGATCTAAAAGTGCATTTGACGATGTATTGCATACCAAATGTTTGATAAAATGTCTGAATGAAATGTTTGCATCCGCTACAACTAATGAGAAAGGAAGATACAATGAAGCTAATCAGCATTGACAAGGAACCTGCCATGGTTTCTCAGACCTTCCGCAACTTGCTCACCTCTCCAAGTCATCGATTTTCACATAATTCTGTTTAAATTTGTTGTTTTTATTGTATTTACTAAGCTGGGTTTTGCTTAATTAAGGGTATTGTTGTTTAATTCTGTGTGATTGATCTGTTCAACTCAAAAAATGTTCTAGCTTTATTGAATTGGATAGTTTTGAGATTATTTGATGGGTTTTAGTTTATGGGTTAATCAAACTTTTGTGCTATGTGCTCTTAATTGGTCCTTTTTTTTGTTATAGGGAGTTTTGCTGTGACACAACAAGGTTGGTGCACATGACTCTGAAAGTGTTGACAACGCATGAAAAAAAAGAATTTACTATTGATTTGCTAAAATTTACAAATATATCTGTCCTCAAGACAAGAAAAAAAGAGGGAAAATAGTGGTGGAGTTGACCTTGTACCCTTTAAACAAGACAGCAGTTGCTGGTCCATCGAACCTCCGGATGGTGGTAGTGATAAGTTTTCTGATGAGAAGTCATTAAGTGGAGCATGTTTACTTTCAAAGGTAAAAAAGAACCCTTTTCTCTCTGTGTGACAAATGCTTAGTCATGCTAAACTCTCGCATTCTTTGACCATTTTCACTTGATGAGCTTGATTTCAAATGCTCGGAGTGCAATTCGATTTGAAATCATCATTTAATTGTTCAACATAATATTTTGATATTTTGAGTATAGATAATAATTTTCATTTTGTACTTCATCTTTGAAAAAAAAAATTTTTTTTTTTCTATTCATTTAAATTCATTTCTAAAAAAAAAACCTTGGAATGGATGGAGCTTGCTCTCCATAGCCATTAGAAAGAACCTACTTTCCTTATAAAATCTGTGGTATGTGGAATCTTTACAGTTCTAAATGTTATGTGTAACTCATACACATAACAATATATTTGTTAATAGAGAAATTGATCAAGATTCACTCAAACTCCAATAATTCGAAGATTAGAAATGCATGTACTACACATACCATACAAAAAAGTTTCATATGTGGTTAATTTAGTCTATGATATTGATAGACTTTTTACAAAATCCGTGTATATTTTATGTCCAACATTATTATTTTAAAACTTGGGTTATGTTCTAAATGTAAAACTTTATTGTATTTAATTACTTATGATTTTATAAGCTGATGTGGAAAATAATTAATGGAAAAAACAAATTAAGAAAACTGGCCAATGCTTGTGACAAGAATTATTTTTGTTCCATATTTAGTAAAATCTAAAATAAAAAAAACTACAAATAAAAAGTTTGACTATTCCTTATTCTTCTTCTTCTTTTTCATTGTGATTACTATCTTATTAATCCAATTAATCAACTCTCCTGGCCGGCCATTGCTCTGGTGATGGCAACATATTAAGAAGGCTAGGAGAATATAAAGATTGATTGATTTATTGAAAATTACATATATTATTATTATAATATTATTGTTTTTATTATTATTAATTTCTTGAAGTATTTCTTTTCATGTGCTCACGACATGCAAGAGTCATAATGTCTTATTTTCGACCAGAAATCAAGGTCCAAGATGGTCATAATATCACAGCCATTGCTATTGATGATGATAAGAATAACCAATGTGCAATCAAATGGGCAGTTGATAAGAATAGCCAGTGTCCAAAAGCTTTTCTTCAGATGATCAGAAAAACTCGAGACCCGCGTTGGAATGAAGAATTTCAGTTAACACTTGATCAGCCTCCCTTACGTGAGAAGATTCATATTTGAGGTTATGAGCAAGTGGGCGCCCTTTAGTTTACTATCCAAGGTACTACAAACATGATCATTTTTTTTATTTTTTATATAGTAGTTTTCTTAACCTTTTGATCTCTTCTTTCACATTGCAGGAATTACTGGGGCATGTGGAAAGAATGGAGTGATACATGTTGAGCTTTGATGGGATACAGTTTGAGAGATGAAATGTAAGGTAGGGTGAATCGATGTAACATGCATTTTTTAGAATATAGAACAGTTACAGGATTATAAGAAGAGAGTGGAGATGTATTCTTTTACACCAAATGATGTTCAAACAATTCTTTTTCTTCATTTTGCATATGAATGATTTATAGGTAAACCATCTTCAAACTGATGAGGTCTATTTGGTTTAGAACCAAAGCCTGTCAAGATCTTTAATTGATTCTGATGGCGGAAAAGAGTTCAAAATGTATTAATGCTTAACAAATACATATTAGGGCACTGCAGTGTTTTTTTCATATTTTTCATGTTTACTGCCTTCACTTTTAGATTTCCATGTTGCTTATAGTTCTGCAAACAGAGTACTAATTGCTTTTTTCTTCTTCATACAGCTAAGAATCCATGAAATGCATGATGCTATGGTCTGTAAATGCAGTTGCCTTCCACCAACCTTATTCAAATTAAACTATTCCAAGACATTGGAACAATTCTATATTAGCCATTGTTATCATTTTTTGGAGTTGAAGAGTGCAAAGGCAATAAGGCAGGTTCAGAGCATGTACACAACTGTGCCTTATTGGCTGCTACTATTACTTTATGTTCGGTCATAATCCTCAACCATTTTGCAGGACGTGCACTTTGGTGAGTATATAATATTCACGTTGTAGGTCCTGATGCAGGTAGAGCAAGAACAGAGGATAACTGAAGAAGCTCACATACGTGCTGAGCAAGAGGCATTTGCTCGGAGATGTGTTGTAGTTGTACTTCAGGTTTCCTCTCAACTTCTCTCTGCTTTTCTTATCATTCAATATTGCAATTCAGGAAATGCAACAACTGCCTTATTATTTTATAGAGATGGAACTAGAATATATTTGTCTTTCAAGTTAAACTGATAATGAGATGAATTTTGTCCAACATTTAACCCAAGAATCTTACAACAAAAAATGTATATTGTTTACCTGAGATCTGATTTTTCGGATTGTCTTTTTTTCCTAGAATAAATATGTTCTATCAGTGTTCTTTTATTTTCCAGCGAAAAATGTGGGCCGTTTCTTGCTGTTTGTGTTTATTTTGTGATTGGCATCGTATCAAGTCAACTCTAATATGATTCTGGTTAGTACAATTAGGATATTATAAAATTCAGAAGGATGGCTTTTAGCACTGATAAAAGCTCAGAATTTGAAACAAGTGGAGAGTACACCTCAAAAGAAGTGTTTAGTGAAACTCATACTTATAATTTTACGAGTGAAGAGTCAGATAGTCAAGCCATGAGAGATAGAAATGAGAAGAGATATGGAGGGAGTCGAGGTAAGTAAGGCTGCTGCCGGAATACGTGAATGAGGGGGGACAAACACAATTGATGTACTCGGATGTGTATTTATGTAGCAGCACCATAGAAGATCAAAACTGAATGAGCTTGCATTTGAACTTGGTCTACTTAATTAATCAGTGTAGGGATTTCAATTCTCTGATATTTTGACTACACTATTTTGTTGCCTGAGATGAGCAAATGTACTCCAATTGAATTCAATTAGAGGTTAAATGTTTCAAATATGCTTAAATGTTTATTTCATTTTTATTTTTTAATTTTATAATAGTATTTTTAGTTTATGTAAACTTAATGTGTGTATGTATATATATATATATATATATATATGTTTTTACAATTAATTTATTATTATAAAAAAAATTAAATCACAGCGCGGGACTATGAACTAGTTATAATTTAATAAGAAAGTGCACAATATTTTTAGAGTAGTATTTGTACTATACTGACAAAATAGTACTTTTATTATTTTTAGACATATTATTTTTTTGGGGTTTATTGCACCGTTGGTATTATAATTTTGACCATTATTTTAAAATGGTACCACAATTTTATTTTATTTTTCTTTTCAGTCCTTTAAATTCTATTTTGGTTTCAATTCAAAGTCACTTAATGATTTCGAAAAAAATTGGTCTGACGTGTCAGTTCAAAGCCCCTACTAATTTCAGCGGAAATAATTAAGTGATTTTGAACTGAAACCGAAATAAAATTTAAGGGACTGAAAAGAAAATAATTGAAATTATGGTAAAATTTTGAAACAAGAGCTAAAGTTATGGAACTAACGGCGCAATAAATCAATTTTGTCTGGATCAACAATTTTTTATGCTATTATCTTGCTCTGTTGATTTATTTATTTATTTTCTCTCTATCAAACAACTATAAAGTTGGATAGAATCCACATTAGGTTGAAATCTGAACTCAAACTAAGAGATATATGAAAAAAGCAACAAAAAATTAGGTCTTTGGTGGTTTTTAGCCAAAAGATCGACCAAAAACTACCCAAAACTAGAAGAAAAACTAAAAAAAATCGGATCAACAGTAAAACTCTCTCACTCAGCCCGCTTAGGTGTTGTCTATTTGGAACCCTTTTTTAGATATTTCATTAAAGTTTAATAAAGAAAGAATTAGAAATGTAATGTTGAATCAGGAGAAATATTTTCTTATATAGATACAAGAAATAATACATGTTTTAAATTAAGGATTTAAGTTTCAATCAAACTATATATAAACAAGAAAAATAATTAATATTTATCATGTTATAATCGGTTATGATGATATTTATTTTTTAAAAAATAAAGCAGAAAATTATTTTTTGAGAATAAAAAAAGTATTAACATTAAAAATGTTAGAAAAGAAATGTATAACTATTCAAGTACAAATTTTAAGTAGATTAATCGTTCAACATTTTATTTTATTTTGTTCATTTTTTTTAAAATTGCAATGCACTGCTAACATCGTAATTTTAATAACTTTAAGCACGGCAGTCTCTCTATAGTTTACATACTAGCATAATAACATTATTAATTGAAATTTCATCCACAGAAATTTAATTAATCTTCACCATTTTTTTCCTTCTCTTCCTTTTTTTTTTTTACCTATAGGATCAGTGCACAAACTCTACACTCTTGATCAATTAGACTTCACATATAATTTTTGCAACATCTGGCATGAGGTCACTTGAGTAATAACAATTCATATTCATTATCCAAATCTACTTCACTTGACTAATTTAACAAATTATCTCAAAAAAAAAAAAAAAAAAAAACTAATTTAACAACTAACTGAACTATGTTTCCTCTCCCATTACCATTGCTTGTTCTGGTTCGATCTCCAGTAGCAATCCTCTCCGGAATTCCACATAAGGGTAAGCAACTGGGTACTCATCATCTGTTTTTATTTTCCACCTGCAAGTTGAAAAAACCACTGCATATATATCAACAACTCTTTAAGCTATTGTTTTTGAATTTGCTCTTGTAAATTTACTTCTTGTTAAAACCTTTTTATTTAGGTCCGCTCATGTATTTCAAATAATAAATATATTTATTATAATAAAACCGTCAAAAAGTCAGAGTCCAATAATTTTTAAACACCGATGAGATGATTTTGGCTAAAACGAGCAATAAGTAACATATTTAGTAAAAAAATAGACACATTATTGTGTGCAAAATGTTATTTTATTTTTGTGCTATGTAGGCCAGAATCAGATTAATTAATTATAATTTAAGCCTATGACTTTGTTACATATATGTATATTATAAAGCTTATTGTTAGGTGTAAGATAAACTAATAAGCATAGTTATCCTTGAAAAACAAGATTATTAAAATAAATAAAACACAATTATTCATGTTCCTAAGTGGGAAGCAATGAGATTATTGGATTAAGGCAACAATTAGACATGTATAATCCATGCATCTAATAATGGTATATGGACTAAAGTGCTGAAATTTTTACCTATAACTAAGGACAAAATGATGAAGAAAAAATGCAATCTCCACTCTAGCTAGCTCGGCCCCGGGACATAATCTTGGCCCACCACCAAATGGCATCACCTTTTTGCTTGTGGCTTTATTATTCTGTTCAAAAAGATGAGCAATTGATGAGAGTTTGAATGATAGTTAGAGAGGCAATTAACAAATGGCAAGTGTACAATTTTAATTGCACGTTCATATGATCTATTGAAGAAGCTAATTGATTGTGCTTTCATATATCCTAATTATATATATATATATATATATATATATATGTATACCAACTTTATCTTCACTTTTATGCAATGTAGATGATTCTTTAATTTAATTTGTTTTTAGATTGACTTGAATGATTCAAAAGCAGGGTTGGTGGACTTGTAGAAGTTTAAGTGGTTGTTACTAAGTTATAACGCTATTGCATGGACAATATTCAAGATTTTGTGTAAAAATGTATACGAATGTATGAGAAGTACATACAGTCCATCGCCAAGGATTAAAGTCGAAGGGGTTCTCATGAAGGGATGGATCAAAATGTGCTCCTGCAAAGACTGGCAAAACTTTCCATCCTGAAGGAATGATATATTCTGCAGCAACCAACACTACCCATATAAACATCGATGATCCAAGCAGCTATACATGTATATAATTAAGCATATACACATAGAAAGAAATCAAGAAAGAAGCAGCAATTTATACCTTTGTATTTGATATCTTGAAGAGATTTGCGGTGGACAAACTTGACAACGTTCCCACATCTCATAGCTTCTGATATAACCTATATATATATATAGTTTTCAAGAATATGTAATATATCAATTCTTCTATATCTAGACTCTTGGAAAACCTTATGCTGAAAAAAGAAAACAACAATTTCATGAAATAGTACATTTTGGGTGAACTCCATTCTCTGGTAATCTTCCCAGTTTAAGGGCTTCCCTTCCTCCTTGCCTTTTCTTATTGCTACGTGTTCTTGCTGCATACGATCATTAAAAATACAGTTAAAAAGATTATATATATGTGTATAGGGTAAGTATTTGTACCATTAAGTACGATACTATGAGTATATATAATAATCTCTCATATGTATTTTTTAAGCAGAACAAAAGCAAAAAGAATCAGTGACTTGTATCTTTAGAATTGTAAGGTCGCAAGTCCGAACACATTAATCCCGAAAAGAAAAAAAAAAAAGGAAGAAAGACAGACCTTCAATTTTTGAAAAGCGGCTGGGGCATGCCCAAGAAAGTAAACAATCAAAGAAATGAGTGTGGAGGTTGTCTCGTAGCCTCCAAGCAGTATGTCCAACACAATGCTTACAGTCTCTTCTTCTGTCAGCCTCCTTTTTGATAATATCATATCTAAGAAGTCACCTTTTGTAAACCCATTTTTCTCCGTTTCTCTTTGTTTAATAATCTCTCTAACAGTAGAAGAGAGTCTTGCTCTTGCCTAATTAAGCAAATTAAATATGAGATCGAATAAAATCGTAATTAATATTGCATATTGATAAAACTTCCATATATGACTAATCACGTCATTTCTGTATATATAATGTTAATTTAGTGTACCTTTACTGCTTTGGTATAAGGAGATCCTGGGAAGTCTAATGGCAATGACACAAAACCTTTCATGTAAGTTCGAAAATCTTGTAATATCTTCAAGGCTAGTGGCTCTTCCGGTTCAATACTTAAAAGATTCTTCACCATGAGATTAAGTGTAAACTGTGTTGATTAAATTGCAACAAAAAAAGAGTCAAAATACCATAGTTAATTGCAAAAGTTATTAAATGCATGCTACAGGAACATACACTGATAGATTATAAGTTAAAAAATATAATAAAAGCCAGAAATGATTCTTTTATACTTCTGATGTATTACATCCTGAGGTTAGATTTAAAATGTTTCACGTTGGCAAATAAAAATAAGATATATATTTAATATTTTAAATCTGATTATTGGGTATATAATAATATGAAATAAAGAAATAAAAAATTTCTTATATTTCAATATTTTCTATTATATATGTGCTTTCCTTAAATACATACCTTTTTAACTTCTTTATGAAAGGCAATTTCTTTACATTCTCCCCATGACTCCATCATTGAGGCTGCAAACTGTTCAACACAATGAAGGAAGCTAGGAGTCGACTTAGACACAGCGATGAAGCCGACGGCTACATTTCTTAGCTTCCTATGTAGGTCGCCTGAGATGAGAAGTAATGAGAACTTCCCAAGGATGCCATGCATGGCGGAAGGATAGCTTGCCGAGAATAATTTCCCTTCGTTTTGAAGGATAAACATGTTGAGCTCATGATCACAGGAGACAATGGCAGGTGAACCAAAAAGATGAGACTTGAAAACTTTCCCATATCTACAAAGAAGAAATAGTTTAAAAATAAGATAATTTATATACAGTTGCGCTGATGGAACAGCCTATAAGATTTAGAGTTCGGACTCTATATTAAATTCAAAAAAATTAATAAAGGAAATCAGAATGATATACAAGAAAAATGAAGTGATTGAGCCAGTGAAGCGTAGGATATATAACTTGATCTCATATTCCCATAAAAGCAAGAAACTAAAAATATATAAAGAGAAAGTGCAGTACCTGGAGCAACGTTCTTGCAAGAAGCTGCCCATGGAGTTTGATCCATGAGGCTTGAGAAAGGCAAGAGTTTCTCCAAGTAGAGGCCAACCCATGCACCCATTTGGTAAATTTTTAGGTTTGTCTTTTCTTGTGAAAGTACATGCAAGAACAAAGGCCAAAGCTAGAGTGCCTAAAAGGATGAGAGCTAATATTTCCATGGTGTGTAAAGCTTGACTGACTGATCATGTATATATACAAAGAATTGGCAGAGGTAGACACTGATTTTGTTTGTTCTTTTGCCTTTACAAATTAATTGACTATTTTATCCTTTTTATTTATGGAATTGTGTGTTTGTTCAAACCAAATTGAAGAATGCTTGCATTCTAACTTTAATGATTGCTCTCTAAAGACAAAACCAACTTTACTCTTACTGTTATAAGCCCACCATATATATTTTTGCAAGAACAATTGTAATAAAAAATATTTAATCCAAATGATAAATATTAAATAATTTAGTAAAATGTGAGTGAATTCATCCTATTATATTCTTAGAATTTTATTTTATAATTATTTTTAATTTATTATTATTATTTTAGCTAATTATTTTAATAGGATCATTTTGATTTTCCAAATATACGATGAATTGGTGGTTTAAAATTATTTTAAAATTTCTCCTATTTAAAATAACATTATAAAATTAAATTTAACAGGGATTACATGTAGCCTTAGAAATGTTTACTTTGATGTGTGTGTAAAAATATACAAGGAAAGGATGGATAAATTTATTAACAGATTTTTAATTTTATTAAAGCAAGTCTATTTTGGTAATTAATCAATTATATATTATTTAATCTGTGAATTAAAAGTTAAAATGATAATAATAAAACAATCTTCTTGTTAGGAAATTTAGAGGATAAAAAAATTATTTGAAATAGTAAATAAACATTACAAGAATAGAGAAAATATATAAAACACACCAATTTAATATGGCTCAATGTAAATTTATGTCCATAGGTGATGAAGTTAATAAATTCATCACACGAAATCAAGAGTGTAAGAAAATAACATAAAAATTAAGAGTCGACTCTTAAACCCAATTACACACAAATAAGTTTATCCAATAATCTCTCACCCTTAAAGAGATTGACATTTCTCTCACAAGATATCAATAATAGAGACCTAAGAGTTTATAACTATAACATGTCTTGTACAAGATATCAATGCTAGAGACCCAAGAGTTTATATCTAAAACATCATCATAATACCTTTTCGACACACCCAATATATATTGCTGTGTTCCTATTTATAGGATTCCCTTCCAATAAAGAAAGTAATAATTTAATTTCTAATATAACTCAAATCTTTTTGAACAAGAATTTCCTTGATTTGGCCACCAAATATATCATAAATGTATATAAATTTGAACAAATGATGTTATAGACCAAAAATTGAAGGCACATATTTAACACTTTTAATAATAATAAATCCTAAATATAAAACTTTCGGGAAAGGTTTTTTTTTTTTAAAATAGTGTAATAATATAAGTTTAACTAATAAGGGAGTGGTCTAATTGCTTTTTTTTCCCCCTAAGAATATCAAAGATAAAATGTCTTAAGAATATCAAAGATAAAATGTCTTAAGAAAAAGATTTATTGTGATTCTGCGTTGCTTTTGTCAAATTAGTCAACTTATTCTTTTTTTAAATTCTGTGTATCTATATCTAAATTCATATAAACACTAAATACATAATTTTTTTATAATTTTATTCGAAGTTAAATACGTTGAATAATTTTTAGGTATATTTTATATAAAACGTTCGAACATATTTTAATATGTAGTCTAAAATATTTAAAAATAACAAAAAAGTAAGAAGTCAAAATACAATTTTAAATAGATATTGGCCGGTTGGTAGAATCTGAATTGTGTTAATATGAATTTAATTTATTGAAAAATGTTCATATAAATTAAAGGTGTAACTAAGTTAAGTTGATTTGTGTTTTACTCAAAATCTATGTTGCACGGACACTTCTATAAAGAGCTATGTTTTGTGTCGGACACATTTCTGACATTGATACATCTTGAAAACTTATTCGTCACATTTTGGGGCTTTTCCAAAAATAAAAAAGTGTCAGGGCCATTTTTTTTTAAAAAAAAGAAAAAAGACATGCGCGTCCCTTTTAAACATGTGTATCTTCTATCATTGGATGAACTCGAATTAGAGACAATATTCATCAATGAAGATGTCTGTTGACCTTAGGTTTATTCAATCTCTAAAGTTTGACTTTAACAAATAATTTGAATAATCTAATATGTTTATTTAAGTGTGTTTTACATTCAGTTATATATGAAGAACCAAAGTGAAGTAGTTTAAGACCTTTAACTCATCAAAATGTCAACAACAAGCCCCTATAAAGTTCAAGACTCAATTGGGACATTATAAGAACCAAAACAAGTTTAAATCAAGTTTAAATCAAGTTTAAAAGGGTCCGTCACAAGCAAGGCTCACGATCGTGACCTTTGCTCACGAGCTGAAAGCACAAAGGGACGACAAATTATAAAAAGTCTAGAGCCCCTCATGATCTGCCCTCAATCGTGAGGAGCCTTGTCCAGGCCGTGACCAGCTCATGAGGGCATCATTTAAACTGTGACAAGCTGGAGCTTCAAGAGACCAACAGAGCTTGAGCCCTTCATAACTTGCCCTCACGGTCGTGAGCAGCTCATGACTCAGACTCGTTTCATGACACAAGGGTCACCTGCCACCCAATGGCTATATTCTTAATCCTTACGATCGTGAGCCTCCTCTCACTACCGTGAGCAGCTCTTCTCTTGTAAAAAAGCTTTTTTACATTTAGTGCAACTTAGAGAAGGTTAAGGACAAAGTTAATGCCCCAAACAACCATATTTTTGACGCTCAAGTATTTAAACAACCTCTGAAAGCTCACTCAAGAGTTAGAAACTTAGGTTGTTGGAAAATTTGCCTTAGTATACATTTGAGCATTCAAAAATCTCACTTTCTTTGTATTCATTAACTCTTTTGAGAGTGAGATTGTGTGTTAGAATAGAGACTCTTCTTCTTTTATTTTTTGGGGTTTTGGAAAAAGGGAAGTGAAGTCTTATTCTTATGTGTAAGGTTTGAGTGTTTGCCTATTAAAAACACTTGGGTATTGTGTTGAAGAGTGATCCTAAACTCTTGATTATAAGGTTAGAGTTGAGCCTAAAAATCAAGCTCAGAAAAATCAATCTAAGTGAATAGATTGTGGTGATTCCAAAATCCTAACTTGGGAGAGTTTGGTGGAGAAGTAGGTTTGTTGATAAACTGAACTTCTTAAGTGTTTGTGTTCTATCTTTCTCAATCCTTAATCCTTCCTTAATTTTCTTTTAATTTCTCAAAAGCTCTATTCACCCTGCTCTAGGCCAATTATAATGTCAATGAGAACATTGAAAGTGAAAAATGTTAATTAAATAGAAGATTCTATAAACTGAAATTGCTAATAAATATTATGAATGAGTTCTT
This sequence comes from Mallotus repandus, assembly GCA_949671775.1. Lineage (NCBI taxonomy): Eukaryota > Viridiplantae > Streptophyta > Magnoliopsida > Malpighiales > Euphorbiaceae > Mallotus > Mallotus repandus. The sequence goes on from CATIWM010363385.1 coordinate 14,976, forward strand.
GATATATTAATGTTGTTTATGAGTATTATGATTTTACTGATAATTTTTTAAGTAAAATTAGATGATAAATTATTTATTTATTATTGAAAAATTATGTATAGTTGAGGTGTTACTATTTTATTTATGTCATAAGATAACATGATTACATGTTTTTTGTGTGTTTGAGAATTATTTTTAGTGTTAAAACATATTACTAACCATGAAAAGTATATTGTTAAATTGAAATCTAATTTATAATTTAGGAAAAAGGTGCAATTTGGACCCTGAACTATTAGCTAAAGTGCACATTGGACCCTAAATTTCTTTTTAAAAAAAAGTGGAACTAGACGTTTGAAATAAAGTTCAAAAAAGCCAGGCTTCTAACGTTGGCCCAAATGTCTGTTAACTTGTGGTGACATGGAGCTTTTTTTGAAATTTTTTAATTAGTCTGGTCCTACTTAGCAGTGAACCGTTGAATAAGAGAGGGAGTTCTGAAAAATGGGTATACTAACCCCCAAATTGAAGAAGAAGATGGAACCTTAAAATTAATAAGTGTTCTTCAAATTAAATTAAAGCTGTCAATTAATAGTCATATCTACAACCAAAAAAGACCGAACAACATCATAAAGCATAAGATTTTGTAAAACCAATCGTGAATTGGAGATGGCAACATCATCATCATCATCGTCAATCTCATCTTCACATGCAAGGAGAAGGCTTGGCTCAAACTTGCAGAGAGGACCAAGAAGTTGTACGTGTCATATTGCAGAGGTTCTGTGGACTTCATGGACAAATGCTAATCCTGACAGAAGGTTTTACGGATGCCCCAATTACAAGGTAAAATTCTTAATTTTTGTTGAATATTAAAAACTGAAAAAAGTGGAGTTTGAATGGGAATTTATTTGGCGTTAAATGTAGCCACCTCAGGAAGGGTGTGATCATTTCATATGGTATGATGAAGAGATGTGTGGATAAGCCAAAGAAGTTATTAACTACTTAAAAGTGCAGAAAAAATTTTTAGAGAAAGAAAATAAGCATTTGTGAAAAAGATGTGAGAGCGGATTAAATGGAGATATCAATAATGCAATTGATGATATAGTAGAAGATGTGAGGCAGTTGCAGAAGTTACGGGTTGCAGAAGGAAAAAAGAAGCTGAGTAGAGTTTATGCTTGTATTATAATTTTTTTGATTTTCTTTACAATGGTGTTACTAGTTATGTTTGATCCAAAATGTGTAATGTTCTTGGGTTTAATGTAATGATAATTTTTTAGCTTTAACAACTTGTTATAATTTCTTTACCGTTATAAGACATTCAAATAAGATTAATTAAGAACATAATTTATATGATCAAATAAGCAACAAGATGAAATACATTAAAATAAGATGAAAATGCTGTTTAATTGACATTCAAATAAACTGTTAGTTATACCTGTGACAGAGTTTTAAAAAAAATAGAAATAGCATTCATGTCCTAATTGTTACATAGTTAAGAAATTATGTGATCAAATAGGACTGAACATGTATACAACAACTATAAGCTTCTATTTGCCAAAAAAAAAAACAAGTCATTTCCTAATTTACAGTTTCAATATAGACTGAAATTCAGGCATTGAGGAACTACAATTTCCTAAAATAATTATGTTAGTTCCTGTGAGAACTAATTTCTACCAGAAAGTATGTATGTTCATATAGTTGTTGCTGAATCTGAAGTGAATGTCTTCTTGAGCCTTCCAACCATGCCTTCTCTTTGGTCATTCAACTATCTCCTTGTTATGCTCGGTGTACCTTTCCACTGGAGGCGTGGAGCTTTGAAAGGTAGATCACTAGGGAAAGTAGGTCCTGCTCCATCACCTTTGAAGGCAATCATTCTTATTCTTTTGTTAAGCCTACTTGCTTTTGCAATATTGTTAGCTTGTTTGATTTCCTTTTCATTAGGAATTGCAAATCTGATCACAGGGTCAACACCAGCAGCAGTCCCTTGTTCAGCAGAAATGATCACCCTTTCACTTTCTTGTCTAGGGTACAAATCAATTACATAAACCATAATTATCAAAACAACTTATAAATAGAAAAACAATATAACCATAATTCAAAACACTCACATTATAAGTTATATCCCCTGTCTGATCATTGATCCTGATACCATGACCAGATGATCTCCTAAATGGCCTTATGTATGAATCACTAATGTCAGTCACCTTCCCCTTGCCTTTGTCAATGCTAGATGGTTCTCTTCGAGGAGGCTGACTTGAGGTCTTAGATTGAATTGAACAAAATCATATTTACAACCATTTTGCAAGAACTAAAATTCTTAAAGTGAATTAGAAAGCCTATATCTGTCTAGATGTTTTTTGTCTTGCTGGTTCAGTTGGGACTTGCATTCTTTGTTGCTTATAAAAATAGTTTAGTTTGACTCATTTTTTAGTATTAGAAATCAACTACAGAAATTAGAATTAGAATTAAAATTCAGTAAGTGAAACTTGAATTTAACCTGTTTGCAACATGTGCGATTATGGCCTTCTTCACCACAGTTACCACATGTGATCTTATTCCCTTTCTTTGATAGTTTGGTTGGGTTTTTTACTTGTCTAGTGGGATTATTCTTAGCTTTAACCCTCTTTTAGTTAGGTCTTCCTGGCTACCTTGTCACATTAGGAGGCTCAATTGGTTCATATTCACTACAATTCATAAACTATTTTCCAGGCATGGGTTGCATCATAAATGCATAACTTGCTTCATATCTTGTGCTATGGTACCACATTGAAATCTAAGACAGTGGATCAATCCTTGCATGATTCATAGCACAAATTGCATGTGAGTAGGGAATCCCAATGAGTTCCCATGCTCGATATGTACACAATTTTCTCTTCAAAAAACCTGTATGTCTTTCATTTCCATTAATTATCTCATATCCCTCAACTCCATTAAAAAATATATGGCAACCAAAACATTAGGCATATTCTCATAAAAATTTTCCCTACATTGAGGACTCCACTTCTCAACATCCTGCTTGTGTACTCCTAGTTAAGTCATTGCATAATGTCTTATGTCATCTAACATTAACACAATTGGCTTAAACCTAGCATTTAAAGTGCTTGCATTGAATGACTCACTCATGTTGTTGTCAACAATTTCTGATGTGCATCTACTACTAAAGTAGGCCCTGCACCATTTTGAGGGTGAATATTTCAGCAGCTTTTTTATTGACTTGGCCTAAGATCTTCAAATTATCTTTGAATTCTTCTTCATATGTGCTCCAAGCACATATAAAGAACCTTTTCTTCATTTCAACACCATGCCATTTCTTTGACCAGTTAGCATAGATGTATCTAGCACACCATTTATGTTCAGCATTAGGCAACATATCCATTACAACATCCAATAATCCTTACATCACAAAAATAAAAATGATAGAAATCCACTAAATAATCATTCAAATAAAAATATAGCTTTTTAAATGGAACAAATCAAACCTTTTGCATATCTGATATAAGAGTTAGGGAGCTACCATTGTCTTGAATATCAAGCTCTTTCACCAACCATTGAAGGAACCATTTCCAGTTAACTTTATTTTCTCTGTTTGTCATAGCCCAAGCTATCGGGTAAATCTATTCACATGCATCTTTCCCAACATCAATCAAAACCTGTCCTTTCACTTTACCCCTTAAAAAAATCCCATCCAGACCAATTATAGGTTTGCAGTCTACCTTCCACCCTTTCTTCAAAGCATCGAAACAAATGAACATCCTTCAAAAAATTCTCTAGCCTTTTTGAAGAGATTATAGGTAGAAGTCAATCTTAGCTGAGCTTCCTGGATTGTTGCTTTTAGCAGTAGTGGCATATGCTTCCAAATATTCAAATTTAGCTATAAAAGAACCATCAACCTTGTTCATTATTATCTTTTTAGCCCTCTTAAATTTATGATAAAAGACATTCAATCTCATATCCAACTTAGCATCTTTAACTAAGTCATTCACTAAAATTTTGGGTTTAGCATAAATCTTTTCTTTAAATTGGCTAGCTAGGAAACTTGCTGTTGCTCTAGAATTTTCGTAGACTCTCATACATTTATGCTCTACCTGCAAGGTCTTGATGGCCATTCTACCCCTTTTCCCATCTTCTGATATAAGTATAACAAACGGACAGCCAGGAGCTTTACACTTTCCTCTAATTCTAACTCGCTCATTTGGTTTCAACTTTAAATCCACACTTTTTGCTACTGCATACTTTACTAAAGCCTGTCTAACCTCCTTTGCATCAGTAAAATTCATACCAAGTACAAAGTGTGGATTATCATCATCCACATTAAATCTGTCCTTCCTTTGATTCATTACAATAGCTGGTTCATCAGGTGCTTTCTCCTCTTCAGAATTATGTTCTTCTTCAAGATTTTCTTCAACATTGTCATCATTTTGATTAACTTTAATATTGTCTTCATCTGAATTATCACCTTTTGCATTGTCATTCATCACACCATTCAGATCTTCAGTTGTAAATTCAGGTGCAACAAGAGGCTCATCTGGTTCTGCATTATCACCTTCATCACCATTTAAGTCCTCAACATCAATATTATGTTCATTATCACCTTCATCACCATTTAAGTCATTAGCATCAATATTATGCACATTCTCATTCAAAACTTCACTAATTTTTAGCTCATCCCTATCTTCAAATAACTATTTATACCAACCACTAAAACCACTGTTTGATTTCTTTATTGACTTACTGTTTGTCTTACTCGTATCCCTACTATTTGTCTTCCTTGTATCCTTACTATTTGTCCTCGTATCTCTACCCATTCTCTTCCTCAGCCCTACTGTGTCCAACATCTTTTCCTTCAGCACTGCATTGTGTTCCTATTTCTTCTACCATGTCTCCTTCAGCATTTTCAATTAATCCAGCATACTGAGGCTGGTCAACATCTTGGTGGGGATAAATATGCACTTCCTTCACCCCGAGATTAGTCCTAATGTAGTTTATCATGCATCTGAAACTATTGTCATCTTTTAATAAACACAAGCCATCTTTTAATGATTTTCCAAGTTCAAGAGCATACAGTTTAGTCATATTATTATACCCTAAATCCTCCTGATACATCTTGATCATATGCATATATGACAAGAAATTGATGTCAAAGTTCTTAATAGTCTCTGCCTCACTATTTATATAAGCTAAATCACCACCAAATTCCCATTTTCCCCCGTAATGAAAAGTTAAATCAACAGTCTCCATACTGTCCAAAGGAAAAAATACAAATAATTATTTACATCATCAACCCACAAAATTAATCAAACAAATAAATTAAAAATAATTTTATTCCCCTTAGACCACTGACAATGCTTTCATAGGACCATAAATCGTACATATATACTATAAAATTTTGATAGTTTATTGGTTGCATGCATGTGCTTTTCAATAATCTATACACCCATTTGTTTTTTAAAACAAAAAATCCACCTCAGAGAAGCACTGTACTATAAAGAAGAAGAAGAAAGATAGTTTATTGATTGCATGCATGTGCTTTTCAATAATCTAAAGACCCATTTGTTTATTAAAGCAAACAATCCACCTCATAGAAGCACTTTACTACAGAAGAAAAAGAAATAGCCGTACTTGATTCATGCGCTTTTACTCTTTACCAACCAGAAGAAGCCAATTTATTTTCTTCTTAAGTGAAAAAGACGGCTTGATCTTAGGTGAAATGAATAAAGGTCAAATGATTACTGCTGAAATGGGTATGTGAACGATAAAAACCCTAAAGATTTTGGCTCCAATTTTACTGCCATTTCTTGGGTTTTTATTAGGAATAGACCCCACTTTGCCACATATACCTTTTAATCTCTAAAAAAAGTGGACCCCATAATTCCACATCACCACAAGTTAACAGACATTTGGGCCAACATTAGAAGCCTGGCTTTTTCGAACTTTATTTCAAACGTCCAATTCCATTTTTTTTTAAAAAAAAATTTTAGGGTCCAATGTGCACTTTGGCTAATAGTTCAGGGTCCAAATTGCACCTTTTCCCTATAATTTATATAAAATAATTTTTATAATTTTTCAAATTTATAAATTAACCCCTATATTTTTTATATTTATAAATTAACTTTTATATTTTTGATTTTTATAAATTGACTCCAATGTCCGTATCCAATATTTTCTAAAAAGAGTCATTTTCCCGTATCCGTATCTCTATTTCCCGTGTCCGTGCTACCTAACTCAAGATTGACTCAAAAAAAAACTTGAAATCAACTTAATTATTGTCGAATCAAGCTCAAACTCTAGCTACTCGAGTAGGCCGTCGAGTTGAACTCGAACTTCTAAATATGTGATTTGATAGGTTCGCGAGATTAATCGAGCCTAATTGAGCTTGTGTATATTTACCATTTTAATATAGTTATATCTTATCAAACTGACTTGAATTCAAGCACGAGTTCAAACGCGAGTCGAGTTTAAATATTTTAAAATATATATTTTTAAAAATTTTAAAAATTTATTTAATTAATCAAGTCGAATAGAAAATTTGAGTATATGTATTATTTAATCAAGTCAAGCTTGAACTTCAAAAAAAACTCGACTAAGTTCGAGCTTGGAGTTTGAAAGTCGAGTCAAATTCAAACTTAACAGTGTGTCGACTTGGCTTATATATATATATATATATATATATTAAAATTTTGTCATTTCAACACCTGAATTCACCTAAAATGTAATTTCAAACCCTTGTCAGCACACATGCATGTAATAGTGAATCAACATGAGTCACAACTTAAAAATTTAATTGACCAAAAGTTGTAAGTAGAGATGTCAAACTAATAAAAAGTGGTAACTACAGGAGGTAGTAGGTATATTATGTTATTAGATTAGTACATTTTAAGCGAGTTTAAGTGTTGAAATGACTGAACTATAAGTTGAGATGTTAAACTGACAAATTATACCCAATACAAGGAGTCACAAGTATATTATGCCAAAAAAGAACCTCCATACAAGTCACATGTGTATATCAAACTAATAAAAAGTGATAACTACATGAGGTAGCATGTATATTATATTATTAGATTAGTGTATTTGAGCAAGTTTAAGTGTTGAAATGACAAAATTATAAGTTGAAATGTTAAACTGACAAATTATACCAAATACAAGGAGTCACAAGTATATTATGTAAAAAAAACCTCCATGCAAGTCACGTGTGTGTATATATATATATATATATATATAACTTGGTATATATATGTATATATGCACACACACGCGCTATTCCTTTTCAATATCACCAACACCTATTATATAATCACTAAAACCCATAACATCATCCACGTATTACAAACATTTTAAATAATTCAACTTCAAATTAATATCATTCAACTTTTACCAATCTATTAATTGTATATTTAAAATTTTATTTTGACTCCTTAAATTTTTGTTATTTTTGAATATTTTAGATTACATATTAAAACATGTTGAAAAACATTATATAAAATAAAAATCATCTAAAGTATTTTGGAATTAAAAATGTTAGTTTTAAATTTGTTAGTAAAAATATATACAATCATAATTTGTTTAATATAATTATTTAAAAAATAATGTATTTAATATGTATAAGAATTTAGATATAGATACACAAAATTTAGAAAAAAATAAGTTGAATAATTTGATAATAGCAACGCAACATCGCAACAAATCTTTTTTGTTAAGCACACTAGGATTCAAACTTTTCATCTTAGATGTTGTTATCAAAAAATAGCAATTAGACTACCCCTTACTAACTAAATTTATTTTATTATACTATTTAAAAAATATTTTTCTAAAAATTTTATGTTTAGGATTTATAATTATTAGGAAATTGTTCTATTGTTATCATAGATTAAATAAATATATAATTGATTAATTATCAAGATAGGTTTGATTTTTTAAATATCCAAAATAATATTGTTAAAAGAAAAAAGAATAAAAGTCATAATACATCTACAATTCCCTATACTTAAAATAATTTATCAGTTTAACATCTTAATTTATAGTTTTATAATTTCAATACTTAAAATTCATCTAAAATGTACTAATTTAATGATATAATACATATGTTGCCTTTTGTTAGTTTAATACCTCTACTTGTAGTTTTTGGTCGGTCAAACCTTTAAAAGATGACATATGTTGATTCACTATTTTATACCACTTGTGTTAACAGGGATTTAAAAATTATAGTTTAGGCGAGTTCAAGTGTTGAAATAACAAAACTATAAATAGAGGTATTAAACTTATAAAAAATGACACATACAAATGACTGCAGATATATTATACCAAAAAAAAAAAAGACTTCATGCAAGACATGTATGTATATATATAAATGGATGATGCAAGTTGTGTGTGTATATATATACACACAAACACGATTTGCATGGAGTTTTTTTCTTTTTCTTTTTTAAATATCTAAGACTATATTGTCTTGGACATTTATAAAATTTTAAAAAAAAATTCCATGGAAGTCATGTAATCTGGAAACTTTTTTTTTTCAAAGATGAAGTAGAGATTGTTTGGAAAGTGTAACAATCATCAAATAAGGCAATGGTGGCTTACCTAACTCTCCTTATTCCTCATGCAATAAAGAAAAAACCCAAGAAAAAAGCCTAATTGATTTGCTCTACAATGTCAAACATGGATCACATACCCTCTAGTTGATGGGGGCTAGCTCTTTCATGTCTAAATTCTTTAGCAGTCTTATACATATGCCATTGTCACGCAAGAACATTAGCCGAAGTATCGGCGGATGTGTTTACACAAACATATAAATAAAAAATGAACATATGGTTTCCCTATTGGTGAGCAAGAAGCAAGCGAAATTGTTGAAAATTTTTCCACCTTTGAGACTTAAAATATAAAAGAAAAAAAAACTTTGAATCACTTTAAATGGGTTTATTGATGTGGGTTTATGATGTAGATGTTTGCAATACAATCCGACCAAAAAAACAAAGAAGAACAAGAAGAAATTGGCTATTATGTATAAGGTATGCATATGATGATGGGCAAACACTAATCTTTAGGCTTTTTGTGAGTCCAAAAAATGATTTATATGCAAGCAAAGGAGGCAAGAAAAGGAATTGGCTTAACTTTTTCCTTGTCTCTTCTTTATGGAGAGTGTGTGCATTGTGCACGTGCAATGGGTTCATAATTATAAGAGATAAAAGACAGGTTTTTTTTGGCCCTCTAGAATTTCTAATTAGCTGGATATCATTCATATTGCAATCATGTAAGAATGTGTAGTTAATTTATTTCCTTTTCTTTAAACTTTTCCCTTTAATTTCACGTCTCTACCAATTGAATCTTAATTTCTTTTTAGCTTATTTTTTTAATAAATAATCTTTGTATTAATAGACTGTATAATAAAAATTAGTTCTCTCCACAATAATAAAATTTGAATTATATATTTTACAGAAAAATTGCGTTGCTTCTATCTTCATTTTTAGTGTTTAACATCATTCCATAAGTCAATTTTTTATAATTTAATTTGATAAATGCCAGATAAAAAAAATTACTAAAGAAGATAATATTAAGTCCTTAAGAAAATATATTTTTTTAAAAAAAATAAAATTAATATAACAAAACTCGAGTTTGATTTCTTAAAGTTTAAAATACGCTTGATCCAAATTTGATCTCAGAAAAATATTAATGAATCAAACTTAAATTTTAAGAATTTAATTGAGGAAATGATGAATATTCAGAAACAATGTTAGTCAAATAGAGTATGTCCCAACTTTTTATTTTTATCAGTTATTTAAATCAACTGCAAAGTCTTCAAATACAACATCAATCCAAATTCATATATAAAATATAAAAAGTACCAATTAAATACATTTATGGAGAAGAGATCTTACTAATAACTGATGGAATTAACTGATAAAAGACTGTTTTTATTTAAGTAAAGTTTTGTATTTAAATTTTGATATATAAGGTTTCGTATTTAAATTTTGATATATGCATTCATGTAAAATTAATTATTGAAATTTTTTTACTACCCTCGTGATTCTGTTCAAATTAAAATAAATTAATTAGAGTATAATAAACTTTAAATACTGGTGATTTAAAAAAAAATTTTAAACTTCATATAAAAAATAATGGCCTTAAAAAAATCTGAATTCCAGGCTTAATTACTATGAATTCCTTTCTCTTATAATCTACTCAAATTAATTGGCATTGACATCCCATGCATATATATATATATATATATATATATATATATATATATATATATATAATGGTTAAATTTATAATATATAAGTACATATTTTATTTTTATTAATTAAATATATAATATTTAAATTATATATGAAAAATTTCACTGTTAATTATAATATATTTAAAATAAATAAGAATTTGCATATATAAAATCACTTTTGATCTATAGCTCTCTCTTTCTCAGCGTAATCATATTGAAAACCTTCTTTTACAAAACATTCTTTTTAACATTGATGTTGAAACAATACCTCATTGCACGTTTCTGCAAAGACAAATCATTGGAGTTATTGAAGCTTGTCTTTTTTTTTTAAGGAAAAAAAACAGCATTTTTCAGAGTATAAGGAGCTGTTAGATTTTTATAACTAAAAAGAAGCTTAGTGGATTATGATTATAGTCCCTTTAGATTTAGGACTGAACATCATTGTGATTTTATTTACAAAATTTATTTATATATACCTAGGATATGATACAAGAAATCTAATATCGGGCAAGGGTAATTTTTTTATCAATATTTTTTTTGAATAATTTTACTCTCAATATTTAAATACACATACATTGATTTTTTTTTTTCATATCACTTATATATCAATTTACATATTTATATGAGACATTTGCAGAAAATATTAGAATTGTAAATGAGTCGAGCTGCTCGTAAACTACTCAGAATTCAGCTCAATAAAAATTTATTCGAACTCATATGTAAAAATAGTTTATAATCAACCAGTGACGGTGTAGTCAAGTAGTAACTTCTCTCCATGTGCATCATAAAATGTAAGGTTTGATTTCTGCCGTTGTCGATTTAAAAAGGGAGGATTGCCCTTTGTTGTATAGTCCATCGATGCTAATGTCATATGACCTCCCAATTTACTAAAGAAAAAAAGTTTATAATCAAGCCAAGTTCAACTTGCACAAAGTTCGGTTCATTAAATTTGTTAATAAATTTGAATAAAAGATTGTAAACTTACTCATAAATTTAATGTATTAATAATTTGATATAAGATATATAATATATAAATTTTTAGTGATAATAAATGTAAAAAATATTTAAAAATATATTATAAGAATAAAATTATAATTTTTATTAATATATAATAATTTATTCCTGAAATAATTTATTTTAAATTTTTAATAAATAATTTTAATTTATAGTATATATTGTTTAAAATTTTTTAAATTTATTTAGTTTTATTCAAGTTTATAAGTAGTTAGTGAATATTAAATAATATAATGGACTTAATTTGAATTCAATTCAATTATAAACAAATTAAATATGAAAATACAGTTCGAGATGACTCATTTATAACTCTAAAAGTGCATGGTTCACGAATGCTTCACTACTAATTCCAATTCCACCTGGGTGGTTTTAGGAAGCTGCTTTAATTTCCATTTTGTGACAAAACTATACAACTTATTGGCTCTTTGCTTTTATAGAGAAAGGGTAATTAATTATTACCTAGTTTTTGCCCGTGGAGGACCACTTAGTGATAAAGATTGATGAATGGAGACATACAAAATAAAATAAAAAGAAAAATTACACTATATTTTATAATATCCTATTTACATGATATTACATGTGCACGCATATTTTCAGAATGAATTTCGAATTCAATAAATAACATATTTTGCACTATTAGAACATACTCATGGGTAAATATTAAGTTTATAACGTGAATTTATTGAAGATTAATTTGTTTTGTAGTTTTGAATTATTGTATGGCTGTGCTTACAATCATGATGAGATATGTATTTTTGTCCAGTAAAGAGTACAGATCAGAGTATGAGTATGTTGATACCCATGTTGTAGTTTGATCCAGCATGAACACGGCTTGAGATACGGATGTGTTAGTAGTCATATCGGGGTTTGTCATTTTATCTTGCAATTAGCACGGCTCGAGACACGGGCTTGCTGTAGACATCGTACGGAAGGTGTTTAAGTTCTAGAAGTATACACGGGCCATGACACGGCCATGTGATGCACAATGTGGTCAACTTTAATTTGAAAAAATTATTTTTTCTCCTTATTTTGTCTCCACTTATATCATAATTGTATAAATATCTATTTTTAGCGTTTGGTACAAATTACTCATTATTGTTAGCTACTCTAACATTCTTTTATATGCTCTTTTACAACATAGTGAAATCCTCTCCTCCTCTGCTTGTGGTTTTTTTTTTATATATTGAGTTTTCTACATAAATTTTTATGTGTTGTCTATCTACTTCTTTATTTTATCGTTATTTTTTTTATTTAAATTGTTTGTTTATGCACTTTGAGTGCTTCCACTACATAACAAACTTGTATTAGAGTCAAGATTTTGTTGGTTCCTTTTTTTAATCTTTGCGTTTTTGATTTGAAAATGGCTTTTGTGAAGTATGACATTCCACTATTGGATCATAGTATAAGATTTTTTTCTATGGCAGGTCAAGATCAGTGTCGTACTCATGCAAATGGATTTGGATGATGCTATTTTGGGGATTGATCATATGTCTGCCTAGTGGACTGGTGAAGAAAAAAAGCATAGAGATTGTAAAGCCCTGACTTAGATATATTTGCATTTATCTAATAGTATTTTGCAAGATGAATTAAAAGAGAAAATCACTGCTTCATTATTGATGAAACTTAAACAGTTGTGCATAAAGAAGACCCTCACTAGTAAAATACATTTAAAGCAACATTTATACTCTCATCGTATGATAGAAGATACGTGTATTGAGGACCATTTGACTGTTTTAAGGAAATAATTTTTAACTTGAAAAAAATGAAGATTAAGTTAGAGAATGAGGATTTGCGTTGATTCTCTTATATATGTTCGCTACCTCCATCTTATGCAACTTGTTGATACTTTATTGTATAGTTAAAATAAGATTTCTCTTGAAGCTAGAGGTGTATGATGCTTTATTTTCTAAGCAAAAAATTAAATAACTGCTAGTTAATCTTGAGACCCAAGTAGAGAGTCTTTTAGTTCATAGTAGGATGTTTGAGAGAGGTTCTGGTAATGAAAAGAGGGATAGTTTGAAGTCTAGAAACAAGCCTATAAAGTGTTTTCACTGCAAGAAAAAAGGTCATGTTAAAGCGGAGTGTTCAAAATTGAAAAATAGGACTGAAAGAGCTGATTAAAAAGGAAAAAGACCAGAAAATTTTATTGAAGTTAGTCTAGTTGAAGGTGTAAGGGATACTTGTAGTTAAAGGAATCTTCTTGTTATTGTTGCCAGTAGGGCCAATTCAATATAAGACTGGATTTTTGACACTACCTATACATTCCATTTGTAATCAGGACTAGTTCATAATTTATGAACTAAGAGATATAGGGATTGTACTGATGGGGTATAATGCTCTATGTAAGATTGTCGGTATTGGTTCTATCAAAATTAAGATGCATGATATGGTCATTAGAACACTTAAGGGTGTTTGCATATTCCTGACTTAGGCCAAAATTTTATTTTGATTTCTACCTTTGATTGCAATGGGTACAATTATACAGATAGAGGTGGAGTGTTAATGATCATGAAAGCCTTTCTTATTGTCATGAAGGGGCACTTAAGATATGCTAAATTGCACGTCTTAGAGGGATCAACCATTAATAGTGATGCAATCGTCACTACTTCTTTGTTAGATGTTGAAAATACTATACTTTGGCATATGCATCTTAGCCATATGGGTGAGAATGGCTTGGTAGAGTTAAGCAAAATAGGACTTATAAATGATTGGATTAACAAATTGGCGTTTTGTTAACACTATATATTTGGGAAACAAAAAAGAGTTAGTTTCTGTACGGGTATTCAGAAGACTAAAAGGACATTTGACTATGCTCATGTAGACCTTTGGAGGCCATATAAAGTTCCCACTAAGGGTGGTGCAAGTTACATGCTAATGATCATTGATGATTTTTCAAGAAAAGTTTAGATGTTCTTTCTAAAGTACAAGAATAACGTGTTTGCCACTTTTAAGTAGTAGAAGACCATGATTGAGAAACAAACTGGGTTAGTGGGTGAAGCATCTCTGTACTGATAATGGTTTGGCGTTTTGTTTGAATGAATTTAACTCATTTTTTAAGGCCAAAGGGATTGTTAGATATTTGACAATTTTAGGTACTTCTTTGTAGAATGGTATCGTAGAGTGCACGAATAGGATACTTATTGAGAGAGTTTAGTGCTTGCTTTCTAATTTTGGGTTATTGAAGTTTTTTTGGGCTAAAGCTGCAGTTATAGCTTGTTTTTTTGTCGATTGATCTCCCTTAATCACAATTGACAAGAAAACCCCATAAGCTGGTACTCCTACCAATTATAATGAAGCTTGAAAGAGTCTTCCCATTAGTCCTATCTATTAGTCAAACCAATTTTCTATTAGTCAACTCTTAAAATTAAACTTTTTTTTTTGCATTTTAGTCCTAATTTTTTTAAAAATATCATTTTATATATTAAATAAATATTTTTATTTATGACTTATTTTATTATTTAACTTGCACAATAACTATATAACTCACTAAAATAATACCAAGAATTAAAAATTAAAGTTAACATTTTTCTCAAATTATTAGTTTAATTAACAATGCTAAATAGAATTAATTGAATATCTTAATTTTTTAAATATATAATTTTAATTAATATATCATAAATGAATAAATATTTTTTATATCAATAAAAATCAATTATTTTATCAATGTTATAATTTGTGTTAAATTTAAATAATTTTTAAACTCAATTGAACTTAAAATAAACAACTTTTTTTTAAAAAATATTTCTTTAAATTAGACTATGTTACAATAAATATTTGAGCAATCAAATAAGTGAACATATTTTTATAAAATAGCATAATATAAAGAAATATATTTTAAAAAAATATCTAATTCAAATATAATTGAGTTCAACAGTTATTTGAAATCTAACACAAATTATAATATTGATAAAACTAATTGAATTTATCCAATTAATTTTTTTTTTATTCATACATGATATATACATTAGAATAGTTAATTTTAAATAAATAATTAATTTTATTTGTCATTGTTAATGCCACTAATAATTTAAGAAAGAAACATTTATAATTTATCATTTATCATTTTTTGATATTATTTTTAATGAGTTATACAATTATTATCAAAATTAAATAATATAATAAATATAATTAAAAATAAAAATTATTTATTTAAAATGTACAAGATTTTAAAATTTTAGGGCTGAAATATAAAAAGAGAAATTTAATTTTATGGGTTTACTAACGAAAATTTAGTTTGACTAATGGAAAGATTTTTTAAAACAAAACTTGATGTAAAGAAAATTTCTTATAGGACTTAATTAAAAAAATATAAGTTATAAGATTAAAAATGCTATTATCCCTAATTTTATTTAATTTTTTTATTAAAAATACATATATATTTTTAATATGCATACTAATAATAATATTAATTGAATAAATAAATTAAAAAAGAAATAGAATAATTGTTGAAAAGTTATAGATTTTTTTTTACGTTAAATTTAAAAATAAAGAGGTGTTTTCAGTTTAATAAAATAGAGATGTTTTCGGGTAGAGTAGAAGCCATTTTTTTTTTATAGAATAAGAGAATGGTGTTTTAGATGTAATAAAATTATAGTGATTTATTTTGAAAGAAAAATTATAGTAATTTAAGATAGAATAAAAATGTGTATTTTAAAATAATTTTTTTAATATTTTTAAAGAAAAGTAGAAAATTCAATGTTTTTCTATATAAGATATTTCTATAACGCAACGTCGGACTTATGAATCTATTTTCTGTTTTTTATTTGTGAGTTAGTGGTTAGTTCTTGACTTTTAAAAAAATAAAAAAATATTATTTTAAAAAATAAAAAAATATTGTTTCTAGATCAATTGCTCAAATTTGGATTTTTAGATGAAAGAATTCCGTTCTATTAATAAAATAAATATTTCGAAAAAGAAAACTCTTGAATTTTTTCGCTTCTGCTAAAAAAGTATTCATTGTTCAACTCATTTCAAAATACTTCAATTGGTACACAAAAAAGTATTAATTTTAATAAAATAATTGGTATTATTTTATTAAAAATTAAATATTGTCTAGAAATCATCAATGCAAATTTTGAGAAATATTTTTTTAACAAATATTACTTTTTTCGTACAAGTATGCAGGCCCATATGACTCGGAATTTTGGACCATGAAGATTAATTTAGTCCAATCAAAACCTAAATTAGTAAATATTGACGCTTATAAATCTTCAAAAACTAAAGGAAAAATTATAAATTTGGTATCGGAATTTTTCAGCTTTTTTTATTTAAATGTCTATTTTTTTCAATTAAGTGTTTGAACTTTCTAATTGGATAATAAATCAGTGTTTTCAATCGATTTAGTGATAACTATATGCTTACTAAAATCAAGTGAGTTTCATTTTTATGTAGTCAATTGTCATGTCATTAACCAATTATGCAAGTTATTGGAGTTCGATAAAATTTTCGGCAAACTATTTGATAAATTAAGAATTATAGTTCTATAAAAAAAAAACAAGAGGGAGAAGAAGGAACAGATAAAAAGAGCAAACAACAAAAAGAAGAATGAACCAAGAATAAGTAGAGTGATGGTTTGTGTTCTAGACAATTGGAATACAAACACAAGTCTTTCAACATATGATCAATATAAATTTGATACAAATGTAGACATTTTCTTCAAGAATTTTTAATCTAAACCCTTAGTTTTTGTGTTATCAACATTGCCTTAAGATGAATTGGCCTTTTACGACTGTCACAGTGTTCTACCTCCACCCAGTTTAATGCTCATTCAAGGAGCAAGAGGAACAATTCAGAGCCCAATTTATAACAAATATTTCTCCATAAAAGAGCATCAATGACTTACGCTTCTACAAGTAAGGTGAGAACAAGAATCTCAGAAATTACTTTAACAAATTCAATAAGATAGCAATGCGAAATGAGCATCTAAGCAATGAAGTGGCAATTGATGCTTTAAAGTTTGGAATCAATATTGCAAAACGTTGATATAAATTCACAACTTAAAAACCATAAACTTTTCCTAAAGCAATGACTATTGCTATTATTGAGATAAGTAGTGTAAATAGAATAATTAGAATTAGGAAGGAAAAATTAAGGAGAAAATAAGGGAGGAAATCAGAGGAATGATTAATGTAAATTAGTAATTTTGTTACCAAAGATAGAGGTGTGTAATTACTATAAAAACATATTTATTATGTAAAAAGGTATATACAAGAAAAAATCCCCTCTCAATTATATTTTCCAATTCTTTCTTGTTGTCATGGTATTAGAGCAGACGTTCCTAAGGCCCTAAAAATCAAGACCAATGGCAAAATTAACAGACTTGGTGGCTTCAGAAGAGAAATCCTCTATTGCCATTTTAGATAAAATAACAATGAAGATGCAACAAGCATTGACCCAGAACTTGACCCTGATGACTTTAAGTCATGATAGCTTCAGTACCCAGATGGGTATAAACCTTGATGGAACAAATTATGCCTTTTGGTCTTAAGTGATGGAGATGTGCATAGCATGAAAAGACAAACTTAGATATATCACTGGAGACACTCCACAGCCTGAGTTAAGGTACCTAACCTTTTAAAAATGGAGAACTGAAAATCCTATTGTGAAAGGATTATGGTTGATAAACTCGATGGAGCCATCCTTGATTAGCAACTTCATTTAGTATCCTATTGCCAAATAAGTATGGGACTCTATTGCCATAACCTTCTTTGATAGATCAGACACTTCCCAGGTTTACGAGCGAAAAAGATGGGTGGCTCAAATGAGGTAGGCTAGAAGATCCATTGAATCTTACTACAACAATCTCCAAGGATTGTGGAGGGAGATAAACTTTTGGCGATCGACTCCGATGAAGTATGTTAAGGATATCTACATATATAATGCAAACATCCCATAAGATAGAGTATATACCTTTTTGGATGGACTAGATGACCATTTAAACAAGGTTTAGATTGATGTATTGTAAATCTGACCTTTCCTTATGGTCAAACAAGCTTATGCTCAAGTTTAAAGAGAAGACACCTGGCAAGTTGTTATGCTGAGTAGAACAGAGACTATTTCGAGTGCTGCAAGTAGTCTCTAAAGGATATAAGACTCCTTCACCAAGTCTCTAGATAATGAAGATTAGACTAGTTATTAGTGGGAAGAAGAAGATTAAGGAAGCTAAAGAAGGGTGTACCCATTGTGGGAACCCCAAGCATACTTGAGAAACCTGCTTCAAAATACATGGGTATCCTGAGTAGTGGCAAGATTTGAAAAAGAAACGTGAAACAGATGCAAGTAAGGGCACTAGTCAAATAACACTCACCACAAACCGAGCCTCACTTACCGATCATTAACTGTCTCTTGTGCCGAGTACTAATTCTCTTACCACCACAATCAATTCTCCTAAAAGTTTAGGTAACAAAGGTTACAACTTATATTATTCTAAATAGGAAACCTTAAAAGACTGGATTATTGATTCTAGGGCAACCGATCATATGACATTTGATAAAAAAGACTTAGTGGTATTTACTCAACCAAAATGAATCTATATTATAAATGCCAATGGTCTGATGTATCCGATTATAGGAACCAGAAAAGTGGCACTATCCCCCTCATTTTCTTTGCCAAATACATTATTAGTTCCTTTATTATCAAACAAACTCCTCTCTATAGGACAAGCCACTCAGGAATTAAATTATTGTGTCTTAATGTATCCTACCTTTTATTTATTTCAAGATATTCTCACGAAGAAGATTATTGGTTGTGGTACTAAAAGGAGGGGTTATACTACATGGATGACTTTAGCTTAGTAAAATAAATATTGTGCACCAGATGAGCACCACAGACAAACAAATAATGTTATGGCATCACTGGTTGGGACATCTATCATTGAGTTAGAGGAAGCATTTATTTTTGAGCATATTCTCTTAGTCAGTAAAGTCCAAGTTTAAGTGTCACACTTGTACCCTAGCCAAGAATTATCATGTACCATTCCCAATTAACTTGAATAAAAGTAATGTACCTTTTGCATTGATTCACTCTAATGTTTGGGGATAAACCGTTTTAAATGGTTTCCTTTATTGATGATTATACATGTATGACTTGGTTGTATATGATGAAATATAAACATGAGGTGTTCAATATATTCATGTCCTTCCATACCATGATCAAAACCTAGCCCGAATACAAATCCTTCACTCAGACAATGGAAGGGAGTATGTTAACCACAAGTTTTAATAGCACTTTCATAATTATAACTTATACTATGAGACTTCATATTCTCAAACACCATAAAAAATGGTGCTATGGAATGGAAGAGCATGCATATATTTGAGACAGCTCGAGCTCTTTTAATTACTGCTTATGCTCCTAAGCAGTACTAGACAAATGTTATATGCACTATGATCTATCTCCTGAATAGAATTCCATCTTGAGTTTTGGACTTTAATACTCATTTTTAGACCCTTACTCGACATGTACACTTACCTTTTGTTCTAATGCTCCCACCATGACTATTTGGCTCAGTAGCTTATATTCACCTCCCTAAAACCTAAAGGACCAAACTTGATCCCTGTGTAGTCCGTTATGTTTTCTTAGGCTACGAAGGTTATACAAAGGATTATTGGTTTTATGTTCCTACTATTTGGCATCTATACATCACTTTGGATGTCACATTTTAAGAGTCAGAAATGTTCTTCATGAACCGGGATGCTCATTCTTTTCTTCAAAGGGAGAGCATGAGTGAAGAAAAAAATTGGTTGGTATAAAAAAACTAGCTAAACTGGGGAGCAGAAGGAAATTCAAAATCTAACTGTGAGCATGCTAAAGGGAATGGATACTCTGAGCATATGGAAAAGATAGGAAACTAGCATACAGAAGGGACAAGAAACTCATAATCTAACTCCAAGCATAAGGAAGGGAATGAAAACTCAAGGTCCAAGTATGTTGAAAGGAATGAAAAGCAAGCCAAGCTTGAAAACAAAGAGATCCCTCCCCATGCAGTACAAAGTGACATATCTCCTGAGAATATTCTTGAGGTACCGACTGGAACTCTTCTTTTATTTTGAACTCTCTTAATAATAAATTACCTTTCATACATAATTGAGGAAAGCCACCAAATCGATACTCACTCGAATGAGAAAATAAATGAAGATATTTTATTGCTCAGCATGTATCTACTTAGGGGATTTCTGAACCTTTAAAAGCCTTTGCACATAAGCTATATGTCGAATGTATTCCAAAAACTGTGTAAGAGGCATTGAATGATCCTCAGAGGCAAGTTATAAAAGATTAGATGACTGCCCTATAAAAGAACAACATTCGGACTCTTGTTCCACTATCAGAAGGAAAAAGAATTATGGGATGTAAGTGGATATTCTCCATAAAACACGAAGCAAATAGATCAAAAGAAAGATACAATGTGAGACTCGTGGCAAAAGGATACACTCAGACTCACGGTATTAACTACCAAGAAACATTCTCTCCAGTTGCAAAACTTAATACTCTAAGGGTTTTATTATCCCTCACTGTAAATTTAGACTGGCCTCTTTATTAATTTGATGTGAAGATTGTGCTCTTACATGGAGACCTAGAGGAAAAGGTGTATATGGATATTTTACCGGGCATCATTACTTCATCACAAGCCAAAAATGTGTGTAAATTGCAGAAGACACTATATGGTTTGAAGTAGTCTCCCCGAGCATGGTTTGGATGGTTAAGCTCAACAATGAAGAAACATAGATTCAAGCAGAGTTTCTCGGATTGCACCTTGTTCTTAAAGCATCAAGATAGTAAAGTAACAACTTTAATCATCTATGTTGATGACATAATAATCATAGGGAATGACGAGGAGGAAATCTCAAATTTACAAAGACACTTTAGCGAGTGAGTTTGAAATGAAGAATCTTGGAGGATTGAAATATTTCTTAGGGATTGAAGTAGTTCGGTCAAAACAAAACATATTTCTTTCTTAAAGAAAATAGACACTTGACCTACTTGCTGAAATTGGAATGCTTGATTGTAAACCAACAGACACATCAATTGCTCAGAATGACAAGCTAAGGAATATAAAGATTAGATACCAATAAATAGAGACCAGTACCAATGACTAGTGGGTAAGCTGATATACTTATCTCATACTAGATCGAACATTGTGTATGGACCTGGTGAGCCAATTCATGCATAATCTGAGTAAAGATCACTTGAAAGAAGTCTTTCGGATCTTACAATACTTGAAATCATCACCTAAAAGAGGACTCATGTTCAGAAAGCACAATCAATTAAAAATTGATGGATACATGGATGTCGACTAAGCAGGAAGCTCGGATAATCAACATCCAGTTATTTCACCTTTATGGGTGGTAATCTCATAACTTGGAGAAGTAAGAAACAAAAGGTGGTTGCTTTTTCAAGTGTGGAAGCTGACTTCATAGAGATATCAAAAGGGTTATGTAAGCTTCTCTGGCTAAGAAACTTACTAAGTGAAATCGACTATCCACTAGAGATTAAGATGAACTTATACTATGATAATCAGATTACCGTTCAGATTGCTTATAATCTAGTTCAATATGACCATACTAAACATATGGAAGTTGATAGACACTTTATCAAAGAAAAAATTAAGGCCAAGATAATCAAGCTTTCTTTTGTAAAGTCTGAAGATTAACTAGTAGATGTTCTCATAAAAGCTGTCTCAAGCCAAGTGTTTTATGACTCACTGAGCAAGTTGGGCATTGGTGATATTTATGCACCAACTTGAGGGGAAGTGTAGGTGGTAAGGTTCAGTGCGCGTCCAAGTGTTTGGCAACCATGACACTGTATGGACTCAGGGCCTATTAGGACATATAATATGGGGTTTAAGCCTATATAGAATATGGAGGTGCCACCCAAATAAGACCCGGGACATACTTTTACAGTAATTGGATCCCACAGGGGGCCCCCAGTAGCCGTTATCAGAGATTGGGCTCGGAAACTGGGTATGGACTTTTGAATGCCCACCACCCAACTTTACGGTTGGCCTCCGTTTATGTTTTGTATTTTATTACCTTTAATTATTGAATGATCTCTTTGTTTAACATGCAAAATAGCAATTATTCCCAAACAACATTCCAATTTTACACTTAGGCTCAAATTTGTACATTAGTCCAATTTCATACCCATAAGTCCATCATTCATCACAAGATAAAATAAAGAACCAAGTGAAAAATAAAAACTCATACAAAGAAATGGGGGGAGGAGAAAAGATTACAACTCTTTAAACACACAAATAAATAAAATAAAGAAAATAAAGAAAATAAACTAAATAAAGATAAACTTGCAAAGAATGGGGAGAGGAGAAAAGATCACAACCTTTTCAACAGAT